>BLKR01012209.1:0-22177 GCA_011170035.1 Teleogryllus occipitalis | reverse complement strand
GTTAACGTTCAACGACTTTCACGTACTATTCAAATAATCATTTGGGAATTACAGAGTACTTGTTTACAACACTTTTCGAAAAAATATAATGTTATTTTGGATTACACATACAGCCTGCTCGATCACTTACGAAATGGGACGCGGATAGCGTTAAGCGAGTGAAGAGGTGATAAAGAATTATAATTTCGATTTTAAGTGCTTGAGCGTAGTGAACAAACAAAATGCACATTTAACCAAGGCCTTTTACATTTTCATGTTATTTATATTTAACAAAGATCGGTTATCTTATTTCAAATCGTTATTGAAAGATACCGAACCATGAATGTTCTTTACCATAAAGATATTGCGTTTAACCGTACTCACTGTGCAAGAAAAATAATGTGTGTACTATATACATACGAACGACACTTTTTACATCGTTTAATGTCGAAATTATAGTCACAATATTGTATGGCACTTCAGTACATAGTGTTTCAATAGTTACTGCTAATCGGCTAGGGATATAACGAACATCATTGTGAATATTCAAGTTGGTTTATCTGCGTATTAGAATCCACAGTGAGGGACCCTACCATTAGCAACAGATTAAATCAATATGATGCATCTACACGAATGAAATCAACGAAAACAATCAGAGCAACGTTTCGTGCAGTGCGAGTTTCAGGGCCTTCTGCAATATTGCAGTGTCCAGGAAATGCATCTGGATTTGCTTTGTCTCATTTTCCTTTCTCGTCGACAATTCGCAAGAAGATAAATTATTGTAATCATGTCCCGGAAGACGGTGAAATTTTGACAGATTAACTTTTATTGCCGGGTCCTTGTAAAGAAAAAGTGGAAAAATCTTGTTATTCTCATGAAGCTACATGTAAATTATTTAAATATTATAAGGAGGTTGCTAGGTCACGGTTAGTGCTTCTTAAGGTATACATATGTAATTAAAATGACATTTTTACTTCAATACTTTTGTTTTTACGATTTTTGAAAGATGCATCTTTTTCCTTTCAGAAAATACATAGTTTCGTGTAGTTACAGTGCAAAATTTGGTATTTAAATGTGTTGGGGAGCATAGGGTGCAACAAAACATTAATTCATTAAACAAAAGCAGAGAAGAAAATACGAAACGAATTGGCTCGTGGCTCAGAGCGAAGTAAATCCCAGGCTCCATTCTCGGCCTATCTCGTGTGAACATTTTTCCGATAAAACGACATTCCTTGCTTTAAAAGAGTTAGTCCAACCCCCGCAAAGCGTTCTAAACTCTCCTACTTGCCTAAGTCCTTCCTAATTCTGGACCGGGAGAGGTAGCTCAGTGCATCAACTGATGTCACTGCAGCACCTCTGACCGGAAGTTCCTAGGTTCGAGTCCTGACGCGGCAGGATTTTCGACACTAGCTTTTCAGCTAGGTCGAATTCAGTCGCTGTCTGGAGGAGAATTCTAGCAGCCGGCTGCTCTGATCGGTAGTTTTCCGTGGTTTCTCCGATCAACACTAGGCGAATGCTGAGCAGTACCCTACCAAACGGGCCACGGACCGCGCGCGATATTTCCTTCCACTTCCTTGTCCTATCCTCTCCCTTTTCACACACACAATTACACTAACATGCACTACACTACCACATATTCCGGGAGACCGGTCGGGAGCTTAGAGCTTGTCCCGACTGGGGCGGTACCCGCTGGGGGGAGAGTCCTGGTTAAGGGGGAAACCCCACTAGCCGACGGTAGGTCGGCGCCGGATCTCGCCATCCAGCGGGGAAAGATCACATGCACTACAACTAACGGGACTAAAGACATGCACTACACTAACGGGACTAAAGACTAGAGCAGTTGACGCGCACGGAAACACGAAAAAATCAATCAATCAACCTAATTCTGGTCGCTGTGCAGTGACGCAGGAGCGCGTATGGGAGGTGTTATATTTCCTACGCTAGGACAGTTTAAATTTTTGCATTATTTTTATGAATATGCAAAAATATTTCAGACATTGTAATATCAGATCTATAGTACTTTCATTCAAGCTGCAATATTTTTAAAAAATGTAATATTTTTAAAGTGTGGATTTGTTTTATTAAGATTGTAATTTTTAATTTATAGGAAATATGTTTTAACATGATACCAACAATTAAGGTCAATGTTATAATGTTCTCTCATCCAATTCCACGTTAAGTGTGTATTCATGTAAAATCTTAAATGTAATTTGAATTCGTTACAATCATAAACACACCCATTTTATCTCAATTTAAGTTGTTTTAATTTAATTATTTTGTTTATATTAATTTTAACTGCCACCGGGTCATACCCAATTGCAGTTCAAATAAAATGTATGTATAATTAATAATTAATTATAATGTTTTATATTAATTATTTAATTTCCTATTTTAGCCGACACATTAATAAAGGCATGACGATGGAGGCACAACTCGACCTCTGAAACGTTGCCACGCTATTCTTATACAAGATACTACTTGGAATGTAGCAATCATATATGTTTTAATAAATGAAATTATGACTCTATAAAAAATGTATATTTGTTTGCCAAACGTGTAGGTATACCGATATTAATACGGTTCCTGGTGCTTGTCGAACCAACAACAATCAAATTCCAGAAACTTGGTTTAGAAACATGTTATACAATGTTGCGGTAACATATGCCGTAATGTGAACCGAGTTCTAGAAAATGATGAACCCAGTTACGGACTGCAGAGAATATGCATCACGGGTACCCATATTGGACTTTGCAGTGCCGATAATTGTAAACCAATGGATGCGCCTTGTAGAGAAGGCTTGATCTTGTCACGAAATGGTATTGCAATGGGACGCGGCGGATACCAAACAGAGATGTTAGAGAAATGTTATTTACATCCAATCTCTACTACCACGACTCAGAATTAATCTTACAAACTCGGAAGACATATAGGGATCACTTTTTATCAGTTAAAGTGTGATGGAAAATTTCATATAACGAAGTTACTCAAATGATATTTGCCTATAAATCTGAAACAAACGACACATAAGTAACATCTTTATATAAAATTTCTAACTATATGTTCCCTCGCCAATGTGATCATCTTCGATCCCTACATGCCACAGAAGATGGTAACATTTATTCTCAGGCATTATTTCTAGCATCAGCTATCTCAGGCAGCAAGATGTCAACCAGCTTGTATCGACTGTAGAATATCGTCACAAGTTGATGTTTGACTACGGTACGGGTCGCCCCAACAACAATGAAGGTACAGGCGCCCGATTAGGAGACCCTCGCTCCACCTTGCACCGCCGACTATCTCAGACAGTGGGCTGTCGAGCACCTTGTACAGCACACGGCAGCAGATCGCGGGCGGTGTTATCTGCGGGCGGCGTCGCGTCGCGTGCCCCACCGCCCTCGGAACAATACGGCGCGGCGCCGTGTACGAGCCCCCGTGCGGAGACTCGCGCGTCACCCACAAAGCGTGCTCAGTTTAGCGGCGAAGCGCGCTACATTGAACACGGCTTTGTCAAGACGTCGCGGGCTCAGCCTCTGGAGCAGCGGCGGGGGCGGGAGCGAAAGCGGGGATGGGGGCGGGAGCGGGGGGCATGGGCGATGCCATTGGGAAGCGTCGGCCCGGAAGCGAAGCGCGCTGCTCCACGAGGAGCCCCTCCCGCAAGCTGACTACGATCCGCGAAGGGATGGGACTTTGTTTTCAAAATGCAGATACATGTTTATGTTATATATTAATGAGCCAAAAAACCCTCATTGGTTGAGATGGCTCGCTATTTCCAACGTTGCATCTCTGAGAAGGAGGTCCTAGGATTCCAGCCCGTCCGTGGTGGGTTTTCGACAAAAGTAAAATTTATTACCTCTCTTAAGGAGAATGCTGCGAGCGGCTCTTCTGATGGGTAACGTTCCGTATTTTCCGTAATGCTAGGCAAATGTCGGAGTTGTACGGAGCCTCGCTGGTGGATATACCTGGAGGCGAACCCGGGCACTCCAAGTCGCAGATTGGAATCAGCTCTCACTCTCCAAGAACACCACTATCTCCTTGGATATAACATGCACTACACTTACGGGATTAACGGATATTACCTTTTTCGCGTCCTAAACAAAATAATCAATCGAACAAACAAAAAAACCCATGCATAATATGCTAAGCAAAAACTTTTTTTTTTCATTTAGAAGAAATTCTACCCAAAATTTTGTAAGTGTGGTACTGCTGTATGTAGAACTAATTTATAGTATAGGGAATTTCCCCCTCCACATCCACACTCACACACACACAAACCAGACTTGCATTACGTTTAAAGACATATATACATTTATCGATTAGAATGTAATGGGAATTGCGGGCGCACAGGAAACCCGCTGCAACACACATTACGCTCTTGCGAAACTTCGCGATGTGCATTAGGCCCTTTCTTAAGGCTCCCAGACCGGCGCGGTAGATCCGCAGCGGGTGCGGCGCGGAAAGATTCGAGCTAGACGCGGCCGCGGAATTCGCGGGACCGTTCACACCGGAACGTCAATTATGAGTCAGCATTTGGTGACGGTTGGCGAGGTCGCTCGACCCAGAGGTGAGCGAAGACTTCCGAACACGGGCGGACTTCCACGAAACTCGAGCTGCAGCGGAAGAAACGCGTCTGACTGCGTTACAAATTTCACCGTCGATGAAACGCTGCCAATCCGCAGGTCTGAACGTGCTCATAAAGCAACACGTGACGTGAAAGTTCCGTTGCGACCAATCCGTGTAGGCTGCAGGGCTTCCGCGTCTGTCTGTGGCAGGCTTTATTCAGCAGGTTTCTTATTCACGAGGAATGTTTCTTATGACGTAAGCTACCAAATGAGGATATGATCTGATAATGCTGTACAGGGCTGCTCAAGTGCCAGAATAGGAGTCAGTCTGCCCGCGGTGGCCCGCTGGAGTAGGTCTGCGGGTCACTGACATTTCACTAGATACGATCGGATCGCACCTGAGCGTCTTCCCCTATCGACAGGCAGACTCAACGAGAAGGGGCAGCAGCGGTAGTCCGCAGATAAGCGCTGGGACAGGGTACGGCAACTAGGCCGTCCACTTGACCAGCTCTTGCAAAACACAATTCAGAGTCTTCTCCTTCGAAGTTTGGTGTCAATATGAAGCGTTTTTTCACACACATTCATAACCAATCAGTCATAAATTGACAACTATTCACCTCCTTCCCTAAGAAACGTGTTTTCACAAGTGTTTTCTGCTTTGAGCATCTAATTTGTGGTGGCCCCTAATTGATTCTTCTTCTGAAGGATTGTTGTGTAATTTATTTTTTCTTAATTTGTAGTAAGCCCGAAGAACGTTAGAAATAGCACATAGAGATGGTTCTTTACAAATTGTTCTACATGATCATTCCTGCCATTTACACTCACTCTGAGCTGTGCTCCCCAGCAGATAAACACTTTTTCTCACGTCGAAAGCTTTTTTGGGACTTCCTCTAAGTTCTCCCTTTTCCTCGCAATACGACGAGGCAGTAATCCTTTTTATCCCACTTTCGGTTGGGAGAGCGCAAAAAAAGTGCTTCAACGTGAAGCCGCCCGCGGCAACACCCGAATTTCAGGAGGCATTCCGCACAGTGGCAACTCTGACATCCACATGGACAAATATTTTTAAAAAAATTAATAAATTGCATTGATTTTTTAAAAAAATATAAATGACCAAATGTAATTAATAAAAGTACTGTTTACTTTTAACAACGTATTGGACATACACACCACCGACAGTATGTAGAAAAGTGTTCATCGTTTTATATTTAAGTTAATAAGTGTGTTAAGAAAATTGTATATTTTATTTTTTAATCAGTAAAAAAATCTATAAAGATTTCGTCGAAGATTCTATAAAGATCAGTGGACATATAGCGTAATTTTTGTGTGTTTGGACACGAAATAAATCATTGCGCCAAAATTAAAACGAGTCTGCCTGAATATGAAAATACGGGTGATGGTCACTTTTTTTACGCAGTGTCGATATTCTTTAGAAGAGATTTTGAAACAGTTCTTCAGAATCACTGTTATAAACACAGATCGTTCATTTAACAAACGAAACGTTTTATATATCTATTCGTGTATTATACTCTTCTCTTGTGTTTGTGATCATTAATTAAAAAGTATTACTATTGTACGTCTACGCTCCGATGTGCAATCTGAAATACCAGCATCATTATAAGTGTTTTTTCTTTTATCTAATGTTACTTCTAATTGAATACCGGTACATTTTTTTAGTCAATCTGATTTTAACGTTGTCGCCATGCTTGTAAGATCATTGTATTCTTTGTTGTTTTTTTTTGACCTGTAGAACTTCAAACATCATTCCGCATCATAGCTTTCAATCTATAGAGTTCTTAATTTTCACAAAACAGTAATAATTACAACTATTTAAGGAGAAAAACACCGATAAAATATAACATTAAAGCATCAGTTTTCTAATATAATATTCTAAACATTTCAGCCAAACTAAAATTGTGGCCCACTTCAGGAGGGAGTACAAATATTTTAAAATATGATGCATTAAAACATAAACAAATTATTATTATTATTATTATTATTATTATTATTATTATTATTATTATTATTATTATTATTATTATTATTATTATTATTATTATTATTGCTGTTGTTATTCAATAATATTTGACTCATTTTCTTATTGATTAAAAATATTGATGCAAATTTTCTATTATCAACATACAAATTTCGCCAATTTCCTTATAGTAAGGGATACTTTTGATACACTTGACAGGGTCTTTAAGCCGGGGTATCCGTTTTATAGGTTAAACATCAAGGACATTGAAGTTATTTTCTTTTTAAATAATGTTGGCAATACACTGACAGTATGGACTTTCGTCCACCGACACGGACGTTCCCACTGTGCTGAGGGAGCAGGCCGAGAGATGGGGGTATCGCACTCAGCAGCGTGAAAACAGGCCGATGAGATTTGCCAGCATGCGTGAACGACCTGTGCATTAACACGGGGCCCGTTACGAGATTATTATTTTTACCGCGCGCTAATCGAGTTCCCTTTAGAGTCGCCGAATTAATTCTGGGCTAATGATCGACCCTGGCGGCGGCGCCCCGTCGGGTCCGGCCGCGCCAGAGCGAGCCGGGCCGGGGCCGGGGTGGGGGGGGCCGGGCCAGACCGGGCGGAGCGGGGCGGAGCGGGGCGGAGCGGGGCGGAGCGGGGCGGAGCGGGGCGGAGCGGGGCGGAGCGGGGCGGAGCGGGGCGGAGCGGGGCGGAGCGGGGCGGAGCGGCGGCGGAGCGGGGCGGAGCGGGGCGGAGCGGGGCGGAGCGGGGCGGAGCGGGGCGGAGCGGGGCGGAGCGGGGCGGAGCGGGGCGGAGCGGGGCGGAGCGGGGCGGGGCGGGGCGGAGGGGCGGAGCGGGGCGGAGCGGGGCGGAGCGGGGCGGAGCGCGGCGGAGCGGGGCGGAGCGGGGCGGAGCGGGGCGGAGCGGGGCCGGAGCGGGGCGGAGCGGGGCGGAGCGGGGCGGAGCGGGGCGGAGCGGGGCGGAGCGGGGCGGAGCGGGGCGGAGCGGGGCGGAGCGGGGCGGAGCGGGGCGGAGCGGGGCGGAGCGGGGCGGAGCGGGGCGGAGCGGGGCGGAGCGGGGCGGAGCGGGGCGGAGCGGGCGGGGGCGGAGGCGGGGCGGAGCGGGGCGGAGCGGGGCGGAGCGGGGCGGAGCGGGGCGGAGCGGGGCGGAGCGGGCGGAGCGGAGCGGGGCGGAGCGGGGCGTGGCGTGGCGTGGCGTGGCGTGACGTGGCGTGGTGTCGCGTGGCGTGGTGTCGCGTGGCGGTGTCGCGTGGCGTGGTGTCGCGTGGCGTGACGTGACGTGGCGTGGTGTCGCGTGGCGGGGTGGGGCGGTGGTCGGGTCGGGGTGGGGCGGGCGTGGGTCGGGGCGGGGGTCGGGGTGAGGGTCGGGGCGGGGCGGGGAGAGGCGGGCCGGGCCGGACCGGACCGGACCGGGCCTGGGGCGAAGGCGATCCCCGGGGCGTTTCGCGTAAAACGATACCTGCCTGTCGGCCTCCTGGTGTGAACCACGACGGAGTTGCGGAGTGAGGGAACAGAATGGGGGCGAGACTACACGATCGAAGTGAGGGAGTGGAACAATAAGGAGAAGTGAGGAAGAAGGAGGAAATAGGGACAGCGCAGGGTGTGGGAGCGGGATGAAGTAGGGGTTGGGTGAGGAGAGAGGCGAGGAAGGGCGAGGATGGATGAAGAGGATGAGGTGTCTGAAGGGTGCGAAAGCGGGACGGGACTGGACGAGGCACATGGGGGAACGAGGCAAGGAGATGGGAGAGGGTGCCGCAGAGGAATGGGGTGAGTGGGCGGGATGGAAGACCGATGGCGTGGATGGTGGACTAAGAGGCGAGAGGAATGCGAAGATGAAGTCCAGCGGTAGGAACTTGTTGAGGGAGTGTGGACAAGGGAGAGGAGGGAGCGTGAGAGGGGAATCAGAGACGGGAGGGACGAGCAGGCAGTGGACAAGGGGAGCTCGGGACGGAGCGCGCAGGTTTGTAGGGTAAAGGTAACCACCGCCCCCGCCCTTCCCGGAAGAAGGTAACCAGGGCTTCGCCTGGCTTGGCCGCCGCGTCTAGGGATCCAATTAGTGTGGAACTATCAGGTTTTTCCCTTAATAAAAGTGTTTGAGAAGGTGCGAGGGCGGACGGAGAAAACATTCGCCGCGCGAGTAAACGCCAACAACGTTGGTCGCCGCCGCTCCGTTGCTGGTGAGAGGGTAAAATCAGAGAGAGCAGGCGGAGAAGGAGCTGGAGACGATGCCGTATGGAGTCTTCCCTTTCTTGTTTCCCTTCTTATTCCTCGGACTAGATACATGATTGTTTCTCATTTGTGATAAAAGTGGCAAACATGAAAGTTCAAGCTAGTTAGTTTTCTTAACGAAATAAATTGTTCGAACTCAGAATTCACTATAATTTTTTCGCGAAGAAATTAATACAAAAAATAAAGTCTCTACCTACATGTTTTTTTATCTTCACATCCGTATACTCCTGCAATTTATTACGAGAACCTTTCGAGATTCTGGGAGACTTCAACCTAGTACTTTATGGCCTGTGCTAGCTACTGCATACGCTGTGGTACTGCCGTGAAGTATGGTGCGTGGAATGGCACGCCCCCACTACCCCACAACTCCCCCACACGGTACCCTGCTCAGCATTTCGCTACGCCTTCTACAACGACTAATAGATGAAGACAATTTGAGGCTTTGGGGATGGAATTCATACCCCCAAGAAACCCTGCCTGACACTTAACTCCGCCTTCTACAACCCCTTGTAGGCGAAGAAAATTCGATGCGGAATTTATAGTGAACATTTAAAATCTGTATTCCTTAAGTGGATCCTCACGGTGGGGTACACATAGAGCAGTTCAATCAACTTAACGTATGTTTTCTAGTTAATTGTATTTAAAATGTGAAGCCAACTATGGTACTCATGCGGACTCATAGAGTATCTCAAGTGATCCAAATTTGTAAAAAATATTTATCCAAATTGATAAACATTTACTGAAACGAATGGAGTGGGTATCTACGAATATTTTCGATTCCGATCTTTAAGGCAAGATAATTGGCCAAGTCTATAAAATTCTGGGAAAGTTATGAAAGGAAGAGTGGTGTAGAAATTGTGAGATAGGCAATTTGATATTTTATGGGTTTTTAATTGAGTTCTTGAAGTAACTCTTTGGTTATATATCGTGGGAAATGTGTTATTGCTCTTAGAACTTTATTTGGTAAAATTTTAAACTTATTTGTTGCTGTTAGAGGTGTTTGTCTAAATTAGGCGTTTATGTAGAAGTCAAGTTCTGATTATTGATTTATAGAGTGTTAGGGAGCTGTAAGGTGAGATAATGCTCTTTGTGTACATTAATAGTTTTATTTTTCTTGAATATTATTGTCTATGTGCGATTTCCAGTTTATTCTACTCTAGATATTTTACTATATACTATTACTATTTTACTATATATATTATACTACTCTAGATATTAATCCTACTCCTCTAGATACTTTACAGATTTGTTTTGGAGCAACATGGAATAAAATTATTGTTGATTGAAAGTGGAAGTTGTAATAGTTCTCAGAGAGAAATTGAAATAAATGTATTTAATTTTATTTCCCATGTACTTGCCCAATTTTCTATTAATTTAAATGTTGAAACATTTTATTTATTAACAATGTCAAGTGCGGTACCTGATGTGTAAAATGCTGTATAATCTGTGAATTGATCTGTTTATTTCTGAGAAGGTGAGCAAATTTGCTGTATAAAGATTGAATAATGTTGATGATAATGGTGACTCGCGTAGAAGTCCTGCTTGGATGGTCCGAGGATTGGATTGATGGCTATATTTATTGACACTGAAAATGGCCTACTTCTTATGAAGCTTTGTGTAGTTTTTATTGAATAATTCGGCATACCATGAATTTTGAATTTTTTTGTAAAGTAATTCCTAATGCCAGATACTGTCAAAGATACCTGTGTTATACCTAAGTATGTTGAGAAGGCTGCGTGTACATACGTGTGCTGAATTTACATTAGAAGGCTGCTTGTATTCAGTTATTCAATTAGTTACAGCTGTTATTCTTAGAAACTGATATGAAGTTGATAGATGTTGAATAAAACCGAATTGATGTTTGGATGTAATGTTAATATTTGATAGGTGTTTTGTGGGTCTTCTTAGAATCAGTTTTCCAGAATTGGACACAGTGGGTACCAAAGGTATTGACCTGTAGCTCTCTCCATTTGTGTGATCCTTTTTTGTTTGAGAACTGGTTGAGAAATTGAATTTCGGGGGACGTAACCTGACGTTACTATGGAGTTGTATATATTATTTACGTAGGCTATGCCAGTTGGTGGTAATTTTTAACAATTATACTGTTTATTCTATGAGCTATCTTGTCAGGTAATCTTTTGATGATATAGCACATTGAATGGGGTGTTATGTAACTGATTTTATGTGGTTACGTATTCACGGTTGAATTGATTCCTTGTATGTTCTTGTGTGTTCGTAATAGAAGGGAGTCGTTTGGGGTGAAAGTTTCTGAGGACGTTTTTGCTAGAATTTAAGCTTTATCAAATGAATATTTTTTACCAATCGTAGTGTTTAGTGGTGGTACGTGGGTCTTTTGTTCATATTTGTTTGTATATTGCCATAATCCGTTGTTTCTTGTGGTCATGATTATATCATAGATTTGTGTAGAAACAGACAAAACGAGAGAAACAGGCATAAGGACAGCGAGAAAGAAACAGATACAGAGCGAGAGAGACGGAAACAGTGACAGAGTGAGAGAGAAGGAAGCAGAGAGAGCGAGAGAGACGGAAACTGAGAGACAGAGCGCGAGAGACGGAAACTGAGAGACAGAGCGAGAGAGACGGAAATTGAGAGACAGAGCGAGAGAGACGGAAACTGAGAGACAGAGCGAGAGAGACGGAAACTGAGAGACAGAGCGAGAGAGACGGAAACTGAGAGACAGAGCGAGAGAGACGGAAACTGAGAGACAGAGCGAGAGAGACGGAAACAGAGAGACAGAGCGAGAGAGACGGAAACTGAGAGACAGAGCGAGAGAGACGGAAACTGAGAGACAGAGCGAGAGAGACGGAAACTGAGAGACAGAGCGAGAGAGACGGAAACTGAGAGACAGAGCGAGAGAGATGGAATCTGAGAGACAGAGCGAGAGAGACGGAAACAGAACGAGAAAAACAGAAACAAACAGAGAGGCAGAGGCTTTATCTCTCTGTTGTGAGGCAAAGACTGGGGACTGTATGGGGAGAGAGACAGGCAGAAACAGAGACAAAGCAAGTGAAACAGAACCAGAGGCAGAGCGAGAGACAGGGAGAGCCTGCGAGGGAGTCTTCGGGGCTTTATTTGCAGGGCTGGGGAAGTAAGCAAATGCGCACGCTGCGACTCGGGAAGGCGGAAGCGCGCGAGCGTGTGGACCAGAAGCGGAAGTAGCAAGAGCGGGCGCTGGGCGAGGGCGGGGAACGGAGGCGCGGAGACGTCGGCGTAGGTGCGGAGGCGGGCGGGCCGGGCCGGGCGGGGCGTCTGCTTTGTGTTGCGGACCAGCTGTTCGCGCGCCCGTGGTGTTTCTCCAGGCGCCTTCATGTTCGCCTCCGTGTTCGGGGCTGCGCCACAGCCACCGCCCTCGGGCACAAGGCGAGCGACCGCCTTGCGGGCCGCCGCCCATCTTCCATCGTACTTGGTTGACAAATTTTGAAGTTTAAAAATTTTATGAATTTTTTGAAGAGCCCCAAGTGAAACTTTCTATATATTTAATTCTGTCTCGCCATAACTACTTACTGACGTCCTACAAATACGTTTTTGACAGCGGATAGCGGTCAAGGCAATCGCTTCGTTCGTCCCAACTACCTTGCTGGTTCCAGAAGATGGCCACCATCGGAACATGAACCTAGGACCTCCTGGTTTAGAGATGTGAACTGGCACCTTATTGCCATGGATGAGGTATTGTTTGGGGTGACTTTCGAAAACCCATGTGACAGAGGTGTGAATGTTTCTGCAGCATGGTGGGATATAACGACTGTGAGCAGTCACGAGCAGTCAAGCGCTCTAAAGATACATGAATGGCATACGGAGCATCGCACCAGAAAACTCTCGACCCGCTATTTACATCAAGCTCGTCGGATCTTTCCTACTTTAAAAACCTGCTGTCTAAGTGTCCAGATGGCCGTTTTTTTTCGGTTGGAGGAATTCAAGAAAACGAATCAATCCCGTGACGTATACGAACCCAACGCGTTTGTGCTGCGCAGTGGTGCACCCCGAAGGTGGGTGCTCATGGAACTTCAGCCCCCTTCAGTAGAAGAAAACACATTCTCAAATATAGTTTTTACTAAATTTCTGCCTGTGGAGAGATATCAGATGGTTTTATTCGATACTCAGGAACTCGGAGATATCAAACGACAATGAAACTGTTCGATTTTGAGAAAAAAGGAAATATTTGAGTTAATCCGCCTATTCCCATACTGCACTTACCAACTGAATTCTCATTTTCTGTGCGTCACTGCTTAAGACACAACTGACGTCATGTGTCTAGGAAGAAATAAACATCAGCATTCATGTGTGCTGTTTCAGAAGAAATAAGTTTTATTTCTCCTTGACCCCATTTTCCACGTATTCGACATCAGCATTTTTGTTTCTGTACACTCCTAATAGCTACGAATGTCATTCAATTTTTTAATGAAATACATTGTCAATGACAAACAATAAACAGTTCAAAATGATTTTATATTCAGCGTAAAGAAAAATTATTATTAAGTAAACATCAATTTGAGCGAGCACTACATTACAGCTTTCCCCGCCGTAAACAAACACAACACAAACAATTCGAAAATTCCTGGTAACGCCTTTGGCTGCAAGACCCATCGCGTCTGATGGAAATTTTCGGGTTTTCCTTCCAACACCAGGAGCCGACTCAAGGACGCATTCTAAATTTAGAAGTGTGTCGTTTCCTGATCTATAATACTTGACACGTGTTCCTCAACACACCCATTCAGTTATTCTGTCTTTCTGAAAATGTAACTCTCGAACTTTCCGAAGTAAAATATTGTGGAGTTACGTGTTTCTCTGGATCGAATAAATTATTGCTGTACAGTACTGGAAACATAAATTGATCGCGGCTGTCTGCGGCTAAGTTCAGCTTTTGCACGGCTTGGACAGCCCTTGTCATGACGAAACGTCGCAGGCGGAGCCTCACAAACCATCGTAGCCAATCTCAACGCAGGGGGGAGTGCCCTAACAAAATTACGTCGTACAAAATGGCGGGCGCCGCCAGTTCAGATGTGGAAGTATTTTCAAATGAAAAATACATGAAAGAAACACTTGTATGAACATGAAAGTAAATGCATTGAAATATATATGAACTCATAGCACTTAACCACTGTTAACACAATTCTTTCTGAAGAAATTACATTGATATCAGATAAAATAACACTAATTTTAGAACAATTACGTTCTTATAGATATTTAAATTCCAATATTCTTGTCCAAACGCAATTTATGAACTTTATCAAATGACCAGTTTACTACAGAATTTTGCGATAAGAAAAACGATTATAATTGCACATTTTCAATTGTTCATATGTATATTACATTTGCAAAAATGCAAAATACTGTCTTTCTCGAATCGTTAGGACTTCTAGGGAACCATTTCAATAAAAGAAAGTAAAATTCAAAGACCAGCTGTATATTTATCATTAAAGTAACAATTAAACTAGATATTAAGCAATTAATTTGCATCTCATGTCAAAATTGTTATTTTGCTATCATCAAATCAGGGACAGTTTGGGGACACTCCCCGGCAGGAATAGCGCATATTTCGGAATTGTTTATAAAATTGTTAATTGTTGCAAAATTGTTAATTCGCAGTTTTTGGTTCTGGGACATCAGAAAACCCTTCCCACTTTAGAATTGCAAAAATTGGAAATTGTTTATAATTTTACAAATTTTGCAATTCTGTTTTATTCTCTCATCTCATTTCTCTTTACACAAGATGCAAAATTCCGCAATCCTACCGGAGCTATCGCCTTTCCTTTTCGAGATATGCAATTGTTTATAGGATCTTAGCGTCTGATGACAACTCTCACTTGTTTCCAACCCCCAATTCATTCGATATTGGCTGTCAAGTATAAAATTCAAATAGTTTTGCAGTGTCTTACTTTCATTTGATTAAATTATATTAACGATTTGTGACTTACGACAAATCGGTGGAAATTGTTGCTCATAAGCTGTTTTTTAACTTTCGATTCTTCATGTATCGTTGACACACGTTTTATTATAAATAAATTCTCTGGCAAATTTCAAAACGCTGAGACGAACTGTTATCCTGCAAATTTGAAGGTTTCTTTGCGGTTGGATGCATTCTATTCAGTGGTGCAAAGTTTATGTCAATATGTTTAACGTCTAGCGAGGAAATTCATTATCAACAAATTATTTTGCAAAATGCTTTTGGACAGAGCGGTGGCATGAGAGTTCATTTTCGTATTTATTCCACGAGGCAAGTTTTAGGCAGCAGATACATTCTGTGTATTAATTTTAATTTTGGTGGAAATGAATCACATGTGAATTTTCAAATAGAATCATACATTTTTTACCTGTAATGAATATATCAATAGAGAAATTCAATGATGTCTCATTTGTTAATAATTTAAAGAGTAATAATGTATATTTGACACCGGGCTTGAGCAATCCTTAACTCTAAGGCAAGCAACGCTTATCATTGGCTCTTCTAGTAATTCAAGTGGCCTAGCCTCGGAAGATTTCCCCGTTCTCCTCGCCTTAAAAGGCATAAGAGGCGGAGTCTGTAGAATGTGGCACCAATCCAATAACACTTCCCTCCCCTGTAGAATGCTTCGTTACTTCCTTTTGTAGGAACACGTTCTTGTCGTGTAATAAATTGTGAAAAATAATTTAAATTCAATATAATAAACGAATAAGAGTTTTGTTTGCATTGTAATGCTACACACATTTAAATATAGAAATAAGACATGCAACTAAACAGTATACACATGTTTTAGGAAGACGAAAATTCTTTCTTATTATAACACTCATTTGTATACTTTCCACAGACAATATTGAGAAGTACACCATCAATCTGATGATTTGTTCTGGTAATAATCGATCTTATACCTAATTGACATGTAATGATAGAAATTTCTAATGTCTGGTATGGGAAATTAAGCATGAGCTCAGTTAATTTTAATGAGAGAGCAATTTTGTGATGAAAATATTTTTTTAATGCATATATTCCAAATCCATATACTTCCTTACATTAATTAACATTGTTTCCATTTCCATTGAAGGCAAGGACATAACATCCCTCACGCGCATATGTTTTGAAATGACCCTCAGAGAGGTCACTTGCTCTAGTCGCCGTGTTATTTAATTGAACTCTTGAAATGTTCTGTTCATACAGTAGTTCCCGAAACACGTAAATTCCAACAGGCGATCTCAAACTTATAGTAGTCACACCCTACTTTCAAACATTGGTAGATACCGCGGACTGTGAGACCGCACGTAAAATTCGAAACAGACTTCATTCTCGTTCATGAGCATGTGTTAATGTGTCCAACTTTTTTTGTGTCGGAGGGGCTGTGATTCTTGGGGAGATAATAGTGTAGTGGACATGGAAACCAATCTCTGCACCCAAGCGAGTTTGTTTCCTAGTGTGGACAAAACTTTTGGGGATTGGAAACCTTTCTGCGGACTTCATGAATTATTATAATATTGCGATACCAAATAGTGCGTCCTATTATCATTATAATTTTAATTCAATTTTTTGTCTTTCATTTTGTTTGCATTTTAATCAGTTTTCTGTTTCTTATATAATTTTTTTAATGTATTTTAGGAATGGGGTTTAACTGATGCCACTGTTATTCTTGATTTAAGCTAGATTGCTGTTTCCAAGTACTCGCGGTTCAAGTCACGTCTTCTTGCGATCGGTGAGCTGAATAATACCTGCATTAAGAGTGGACTGACAATATGCCAAGCTTCAGAAAAAAATTTTCATAATCTCGAAGGGAATATTGATGACTAAAATAAAAGATTGTAAAACGTCGCGATCGTAATAGTTGTGACTGTCAATCAAATAATATCCTAGCAGACTCTATAGCAAGGGCGGTCAGTTTTGCCCGCATGGGCATTCGTGTTCCTATTTATGCCTCGCGGGTGCTGCCACTCAAAATCGTCGCTGCAGCGGGCAACGAAAGAAATTTGAGCGCGGAAACATTCCTGGGAGGTGGGAAACTCAATTACAAAAGAGAACAATGTTTTCATGAGGTTTTTATTAAATAAAACATAATAACTGTTGTAAAAAGCGCTTATTTATTGGAAAATAAAAAAATTCGTAATGAAAATTTTCTGAAAAATAGAAATATACAGAGTCCCACCAACTATGGGCCACCTCATATCTTCTAAACGGTTCCCGATTTCGAAATGCAGTTTTCGCTTAACAATGCGGAATCATGAGGAAAGTAACGTGCGGTAGAGATATAATTCGGAATATTTTTAGTTTTCGAGAAAATTAATTATCTTTGATTTTTTAAATGGGACCATATATTTTTTTCACTAGCGATAGATAATCATAAATAGACGAATGCATTGATGTAACATACGTTAATATTTTGATAGTATATTGAGTATAAAATTATACTTTCAGACATGTGATTTGGAACTAAATGTACGAGATTTCCTGTTAGCAACCGTTGCCATTGTCGCATTTGGGGAAGATTGCCTTCGCGGCGCCGGCACTTTCGCGAGAATGGGAAAGGTCGCGAAGGCCACTTTCCCCAAAAGCGACAGTGTCGACGGCTGCAAGAAGAAAAATTGCACGTATAATTTCCAATCTCAAGTCTCATAATATAAATATATAAAAACGGGGGTATAAGTTAATATTATTATCGGCTTTTTACATCACTACCAATGCGTTAACTATTTTTTTTATTTAATCGCAAAATATCAAAAAATACTAATACAGCCCTACCAATCTTTTTGAATTCATGTAATTCTGCAATTACAAAGTTAGTTGTGAATGAACTTAAATTAATTAAGTAATTTAAATTAATTAAATTAAGTTTAAAAAATTAAAAACTATTGAAATATTTTATTGAAGTTTCTCAAGAAAATGTTTCAGTCTATCAGAACGGAGATGGGGATGTACGCTTTCTCTAATTGTAAATTGAGAGTCAGAAAATAAACGGACGCAGAATATTGCCAGGGAAGTGGGAAAATGAATATTACGCAACACTGTCGCTTAATGTCCTCATTTGTCGACTTTCCTGCTATCGAAACATCAAAATATTTTAGAAGATAACATTATTATTCAGCTTCATTTGATAGCATAAAGTACTCGATAAATGGATTAAGACGTCCTTTTTTCGTTGGGACTCATCAGGGCTCTAACTTATCGCACGGTAAAGAAGTTATTTCGCTCAATGAAAGTAAGTTAAAATTAATAGTTTTTTTACGAACGTTATTCTGGTGTTTCCATCACCAAACAATTGTAATATCAAAAAATTAGACTATTACCATGCATGCCGCCATTAGTTTTTATTAATCAAAATTTCGAAAAAACCTACCGCTAGCACTTCGGTTAGAACATTATAATATGTAATTTCAGTACATTGTCCATAATCGTTACACTACGCAAAATTGTGTGGAGTGGATAGTTAACGTCAGAAAATAACTCCAGTTACTTGTATTGATATACAGGACAGTTTGGTTAACTGGGCCAGATATGTTTTTTATTTATTTCTTTTGCGTTTGTTTATCTTAAGTTAGCCAAACTTATTATATAATAATATGAAGTTAATATAAGAAACAGTAATACAAATTATTAATTTTCAAGTGTTAGCAAATTTCGTGGGATGCAGAAACGTATGATGATAAAAATGATTCACTTAACTGCAGTATGGGATTAACTGATGCTCTTATTGTGGTGAAGTGAATTATTAAGAGCATGCTGAACACAGTTATACGAGTATATTATAAATAGGAGACATATTTTAATGAAATATCATTTTTACTTTCTTGCATACCTACGTATATACGGAGTAATATACGTAATGTAGAGAAAGTTATGTAATGCTTCGCCAAAAAACGGTGGATTTTCGGCAGAAAAAATTCATTGCCAGATCCTGATAACGAAAAAGTGGATAAATGCAGTTGCTTAATTAAGAGAAAAAAGTCCTCTTATATGTGATGTAGCCAGAATTCCTATTTTGTTGGTCCTTGATACCGAAAACTCAATTGCAAGCGAAACGCCCGCCGTCTGTCCGTCTGTGAACACTACTAGCGCTTAAACCATGCGTAGGATTTTTTTCAAATTAGAGAAACATCTGTCTATCTGTAGTTGAAGCTTTGAAATTTTGAAAACCATTCTTTAAAACTTGGGGGTTTTTAGATCAAGCCCAACGGACATTCTCGAAATTTTCTCAAAAGTTTTGCTCAAAATTTTTTCTTTAAATTTATTGTAATAACAGAGCAAAATACACTTATAAAAGTGGCATAGGTTCTATTTTCACGGTTAACAGGATTTTCAAAAATTGCGAAAGTTTGAATTTTTCTAGCGTGTTCTCACAACTGAAAAAATTGCAATTTTTTTTGCGAAAATTGACCAATTGAATAACAAAAAATTAAACTAATGATAAAACGATAATAATATAGAAGATGTAGCATTACAATAAATACTATGAAAATCGAAAACAGTACACTGATTTTTAGATACCTGTAAATGCCTTTTATCCAAAACCACAAATTTTTGGAATTGATCACTTTTATCAATAACCCTGCGATATTTAAGAAGCTATTTCAACAGTAAAAATGATAAAAAATGTCTTTACATATTTATGGGCTTTAAGAGTGTAATACAAATTTATTGGGGATCCTATTGTATTTTATTTCAATTATCTATGTCCCCGTCTGAAGTTGGGACTCATGGCAGTTGCTTAGGCCAAAGGACGATCTTGCGAACAACTAGAAAACTCTAGCAGAAACTTCTACGAATCTAATACGAACGATATGTTAGAAAGAATAAAGATATCAAGTTTAGAAATTAAGAATACTCTTTTTATTCCCTTATATTACAAAAGTTCAAAATGTTACCAACTCTCTGGTATTTGGAAACAAAATAAAATGGCCGTTTTTGTAAGCTTAAAAAGTTTTCGTACACAGCTGTTAAACAAAACATATTACGTTATTTAATACTGGGTATGAATTCCATTTGCTTTGATTATTGTCTCTAGTCTTTGCAACATAGATTTCAGCAACGTTGCCGTAGTCGCAGGGTCAATTAAACTTCGGTCTCTCAGGCATGCATGTTTAATATTTTTTTATTAGACAAACTGCATTTTCTATTTTCAATCCCATAACTGACCACATATGACCTACAGGGTCATATGTGATCAGTGAATGTTAGGGAATTTAAGAAGTGAATGAATTTGCTTTCTTAGTGTTTTAAGGTAGCTATGATCTAGTGGCGCCTCTAGGGTGACCAGATTAGTAACCAGGGAGGGCACCAAATATAAGAATATTTACCGCTTAAATGTCCGACCTATTTTCATTACTGGACATTTGATTGATGCACAAGTCTGGTCTAAGGGATCCCAATTCTTTTGTTAATATTCTGTCTTCATAATTCACGTTTCTGTTGGGTAAATATATTACTTTATTCATGTTAAAAATGGATGACGATATTCATATTGTTTTGTAAAATTTTTAATTTAAAACACGTTTACGAATTCTCGTACAGATCAAAAACCAATTTCGCACAGAAGCATTGAGGAACAGATTTTTTATACACCGTGCCAACATACGTTCCTAACGTGTTTGCAAATGTCAAAATTCAGGCAGACACATGGCGCGGTCGCATATGATTTGTGACCGACGAGTGCAATAAGCTCACATAATTCCCTCTCACTTTCTTCCCTACAATGAAGAAACCATCCTTGTATTAAAGGGCCAAGCGGCGGCCACAGGCCTCCTGTGTCCAATGCCCTGTTGCCAAATTCTGAGCTGTTGCCACTTGCTCGGTTATCGCTTCCTAGCTAAGATAACAAAAATTACACCGCTGGCTTGAATAGCCGTTACAGCTTTCTTTCGGAAAATAAGGGTTTCAGTGCAGCTGGTAATTAGTCGATTCTCAAAAATATGTAATTGAAAAAAGCACCTACCACTGACGCAGTTATTCACTTTCTATTCATCTGACTACCAATACAAACAATAAAAAAACGGTCTTATTTTCTTGTTTTATTGGTAACGGTTACGTAATATATTACAACTTTTACACTACTAACACTTCATTCTTCTAATAAACCTTAAGGAAACGACAGAGACACGGCTGAGAGACAAAAAAATGTATAATTATTGGAAAGCAAAACGATATATAAAATTCCACGTCTACAACTGATTTCAAAGTAATTTGTCAGATACATACTCTAATGTACAGAATAAAAAATGAGTAGTGCATGCAAGGATTTGAACCCGAGATCTTCAGCACAAGAAGAAGCCACCCAACCAAATACGCTACGATATTGTCCTTCGGCAGGTTACTTATGTAGTGTTTTGAATATTACAATGTTCTTGATGCCAGAAAATTCTTTCGAAAAATCGCAAAAGCTACTGTTTATTTCAGACAAAATTCTAAATAAAACGTATTTTAAAATTTAGTATTGAAAACGATTGCACTTGGAAATAAGTCTCCAGCATGTGTATTGGTGGTGTTCGAAAACATATATTGTCACCATATAACTCAAACTTTTGCAAAAAACACTCATATTTTAAGAAACGTGCACATGAGATGATTTGAAAGACTAATAATGAAGAGCAGATTACGTTAAGAAAGAAATATGTATAATTATCTTTCGTCTAACGCAGTGTATTCTTCTGACAACGTTCACAGAAGTAACGAATAGTATACAGAAAACTGCCACAATAGCAAACATTCGTTTCGGTACATTTTTCAGTTTTAGAGGAAGATCATTTTGTCACTCAATAGATCTTCATTGTATTAATTGTAATAATTAATTAATTGTATTGTAATATTTTTTCAAATATACAATTTGTCCGATTTGTTACACACGATTCAAGCAGGAAGCTTTAAGTTAAATTTACTATGCGCACGAATAATACGAAACAATGGAATATTTGTCATATTGAAAAATTAAAACTTTGTATGGAAAAAGACTTACAATGTTTTGAAGTACACGTTGCAAAGGTTGCGATAGCTCAGTGGCATCGTTACAGTTTTCCCTGTAACGTTACTGACCGCGAGGCCCTAGAGTTCGAGTTCCGACGTTGGCGGATGTTCGACTGTGGTTACATATGTAGGTCGAAAAACTTTGGAGCCGTTTTGAAGAAAAGTTTGAAAATGCTCCCCTGGGGCTTCAACTAAATTACCCCAAAATTTAAAGAATTATTTTCAAAATAGCAGGGCCTCGATTCGGGCCAGATCGTTAATGGAAAATTAGTTTTGACAAAAATTCTACGAAAAGTTACTCACTAGTGTTCACAGAGAAACAGACAGACAGACCAGCGGACACAAGGACGGAGAGACGGACGTTTTGATATAATAACAACACTCTCTTGGTAACTTAAGATCCCAAAACGTGTAATTCCATTAAATTCTCGACACTGATTTACTGCAACATTACATATATACCTCTCTAAATATTACTTTTGTTACT
>BLKR01012208.1:0-22208 GCA_011170035.1 Teleogryllus occipitalis | reverse complement strand
GGCAGGCAGGCAGGCGGGTAGACATGCGGACAGACCGGCGGGCAGACAGGCGGGCAGACAGGCGGTCAGACAGGCGGACAGACAGGCGGACAGACAGGCGGGCAGACAGGCGGGCAGACAGGCGGGCAGACAGGCGGGCAGACAGGCGGGCAGACAGGCGAGCAGACAGGCGGGCAGGCAGGCGGGCAGGCAGGCGGGCAGGCAGGCGGGCAGACAGGCGGACAGACAGGCGGACAGACAGGCGGGCAGACAGGCGGGCAGACAGGCGGGCAGACAGGCGGGCAGACAGGCGGGCAGACAGGCGGGCAGACAGGCGGGCAGGACAGGCGGCAAAAGGTGAGCCAGGCGGGCAGACAGGGCGGCAGACAGGCGGGCAGACAGACGGGCAGACAGACGGGCAGACAGACGGGCAGACAGACGGGCAGACAGACGGGCAGACAGACGGGCAGACAGACGGCGTATCAGACGGGCGTGCACAGACGGGCGCATACGCGGGCGCAGACAGGCGGGCAGATTGCGGTAGGCGGGCAGACAGGCGGGCAGACAGGCGGGCGCAGGCGTGGGGCAGCACAGGCGGCACAGGCGGCATACAGGCGGGCAGACAGGCGGACAGGCGGGCAGACAGGCGGCGGCAGGCGGCAGACAGGCGCAGACAGGCGGGCAGACAGGCGGGCAGATTGCGGCGGGCAGACAGTAAGGGCAGACAGACGGGCAGACAGACGGGCAGACAGACGGGCAGACAGACGGGCAGACAGACGGGCAGACAGACGGGCAGACAGACAGGCAGACAGACGGGCAGACAGACGGGCAGACAGACGGGCAGACAGACGGGCAGACAGACGGGCAGACAGACGGGCAGACAGACGGGCAGACAGACGGGCAGACAGACGGGCAGACAGACGGGCAGACAGAGAGACGGACAGACGGCTGACCGACCGACCGGGCAGACAGACGTTTTGCCATCATTCGAGGTTTTGGTATCAGGGACCCACATATCATTGATTCTGGCTTCACTACGTGTTAGAGGATTTTTTTCGTTAATTTAGTTACTGGATTTTTTCACTTCCGTTACCAGGGTCCTATAATAAGAGTTTTTCTGCTGAAAGTTCGACGTTTTCTAGCGCAGCAATACAGAAGTTTCTCTCTACAATGTAAGCGGTAGCAAGAAATTAAAAACTGAAGTGATCCAAAAATTTATCATCATCAATGCTGCACGGGCTGTGGGTAGAACGGAATATGCAGCTGAAAGAGGGTAAGGTAGTAATGGTAGAGATGAGGGGATAACGAGGTGGTAAAAGTGATGCGAAAATGCTCAAGAACAAAATGTCAATAGTTTGTAGCAGTAAAGCAAAGAATATCGATTATAAATTTCTTTTGAACTGCAACTGATTATCCATTAAATTGTGTTTTTTTTGGAGACACTTTGCGTGATACGTTTTCTGATACGTTTTTAATTTAAAATTTATGAAATTCTCGCATATGCAGAGACTCTATTGACTTATAGATATTAATGAGCTGTTATAAGGAGTCAAATGAAATTATAAAAGGAAAAAGTCCAATGGGTGGCACAGGGACCAAGTTATTTTTTTAGGACATTTGCTGACAGAAACTTCAAGCTTAGAAAGACATAAAGCACTCTCTCTCACAAAGGTGTAAAGGTGAGGCAGGAGGTAATATGGGATTCCGGAACGGGGAAAGGTGTAGTATGGAGGAAAAAGGATGTTTCAGGACGACTGGGGAAGTAGTGCAGGAAAGTTGAGAAAGACTGAAGGGGGAACGCCGGTGGCAGCCATGATCATTCTAATGGTCCAGGATGAACTACTTAAATGACAAAGATATAGGGAATATGTGTATCTTAAGAAGCAAAAAGAAAGATTAAATGAGCAGAGTTTTGGATTAATAAAACTGAATATTTGTATACAAAGTATATAGAAGTGGGTATAAAGATGTGAATGTGTTAATGGACGGTGTGTCAAAGATGGTGTTTTGCCATCTGAATGGACACGGTGTCTATTACTGTCTTAGGAAATAACAAAAATCGTGGAGACATGAGTAAACAGTGTACTAACGTGTGGTCACTCTCTTGTTAAGTGGATGTCTCATGAAGATGCAATTGAATATGCAGACGTGTGTATGTGCGTAAAAGGAGAGAGTAAGTACGCTACTGCACGAACGGTAAATAGACTGGCTCGCAATTAAAGGAAATTAAGATCTGCATAAATGTTGAAGATGTAGGTGAAAGGACGAACGTAGGCGAATGAAAATTAGCGCGGAGTTAGTGGTGCAGTGATCTCCGGATATCCGTAAATGTATCTCTTACTTACTGTGGGTGCAGTGGCGGCTAGTACAGTAAACCAGCTGTGTGCTGTTAACAGTGGCATATCTAGTTTTCCTACCGCCCGACACAAAAATAAATTTCTCTACACACATTATAGTTATTTTTTTTATTATTTTAGGAATTACCTACGTAAATTTTATACAAATATGTGGGAATTATTATTCCTAGTTTAAAACACATCCACATGGACCTGTTAACAACCACTAATAAAATCTTACTTTTAAAAATAATTAAAATTTCAATAATTAAAGACCAGATCGTTCCAGACGCACGCGTGAAGGCATGTGTGTTAAGAAAAATCAATGAGCTCCGATCTCCGCAACTGTTACGCACTTTACCACGTTTTTATCCGTAATTAAACCTAAATGCGATATTTTGAAACTTTTGTATTTATTAAAGAGAAAGGCTAGCGTGCTGCAGCAAAGCAGCACTTGTGGACCAGCCGTCACTGTGTAGGTGTCACCGAAGAAGAGTGTAAGCGCCTGGAGGGCATACATCTCATGGATAGTGTCTACGCCAGCGAGCAAACGGTATGTAGGCGTTCGTTGATTGATTGATTGATTTTTTCGTGTTTCCGGGCACGTCAACTGCTTTGGTCTCGGGAGATGGCGGCGATCTTCCCCCGCTGGATGGCGAGATCCGGCGCCGACCTACCATCGGCTAGTGGGGTTTCCCCGTAACCAGGACTCTCCCACCAGCGGAGCACCACCCCCGCCGGGACAAGCTCTAAGCTTCCGACCGGTCTCCCGGAATATGTGATAGTGTAGTGCATGTTAGTAGAAGTATGTGTGTGTGTAAGGGGAGGGGAGAGGATAAGGAAGAGGAAGGACAGATCGCGCGCGATCCGTGGCCCGTTTGTTAGGGTACTGCTCCGGCATTCGCCTGGTGTTGATCGGAGAAACCACGGAAAACTACCGATCAGAGAAGCCGGCCGCTAGAATTCTCGTCCAGACAGCCACTGAATTCGACCTAGCTGAAAAGCTAGTGTCGAAAATCCCGCCGCCGTCAGGACTCGAACCTAGGACCTCCCGGTCAGAGGCGCTGCAGTGACACCAGTTGATTAGGCGTTCGTCTGAATAGCTGCTTTACATTGGACGGCCGACTCGACCGGATGGTTTGGTGACACAGGCGCGAGCGAGTGAGGAAGAGAGACGTAGGAAAGCCGAAGAATGTAGAGAATGAAGGTTGTGATTGTTTAATTGATTTATTGTCTCCGAGCCCGTTAACTTGCACGGTTAGCAGTGTAGTGAATGTTTCTTCTACCTTGATATGGCGGTGTTCCGGCTCAACCGAAAGATAAGATCCGGCGTAAACCTACACGTTGACTTGCAGCAGATTTACCTAAGATGCCCCAAGCGGGGCACCGACCCTGCGATCTCAGATCCAGAATGCTCTCCCGACCTGTGAGGTAGTGAAGTACATGTAAGTGTGTGCGTGTGTGTAAGTAAGGGGTGTGGACAGTACAGTGAAGAGGAAGAAAAGATCGCGCACGGTCCGTGATCCGTTTGTTAGGGTACTGCTTCTGCGTTTTCTTGGTGTTGACAGGAGAAAGCACGGAATAATACCCCGGCTCCGAAAATTATTCTCCAGATAGCGGCTGAATTTGCCTTGCAACTTCTTGTTCAAACTTGCATTTGAACGCAACAGCGGCCATGCTGGGCCTGAGTTAAACTCAGGTGGTGAATGTTGCTGTGACGATAGATGGGAGAAGAGATGATGACGTGATCTTCGGATATACTAAGCGTAAGTGTGTCGATGTTGAACTGTGAGTGACATCGAAAAAGTGGGTACACTTACATACACTACCCTACACTACCCACACTAACATACATGCCGGAAGACCGGCCGGGAGCTTTGAGCGCATCCCGACTGGGGCGGTGCCAAGCTGGTGAGAGATACCTGGTTGGGGAAAACCCCGTCGACGGTAGGTCGGGACCGGATCTCGCCATCCAGGGGGGGAAGATCACCGCCACCTCCTGATGAAAAAATTTCACTACACTTACGGGACTAATGACCTTCCGTAGTTGACGCGCTCGGAATCACTAACAATCAACCAAACAATCAGTTCGTTGGAGGGAACTCCGTCAGCGGACGTTAGAGCGGTGGTAGATCTCACATTCCAGGAGGGATCACCGCCACCTCTCGAGGAAAACACGCATTACAATTACTGGACTAATGACCTTGGGGCAGTTGACGCGCCTGAAATCACTAATTTATTAATCAATCTAAAAAGTGGGCGTGTAAGTATAGACGGACGGTGAATGCGCGTGCAAGAAAACACCTAAACAAGTGCTGGGCGATTGGGCGCGCGTCGGTCGAGTGGTCCGGGCGGGCGGGCGGGCGGGCGGGCGGGCGGGCGGGCGCGGGCGGGCGGGCGGGCGGGCGGGCGGGCGGGCGGGCGGGCGGGCGGGCAGGCGGGCAGGCGGGCGGGCGGGCAGGCGGGCGGGCGGGCAGGCGGGCGGGCGGGCGGGCGGGCCGGTGAGCGGCCAGCGAAGGGCGGAGCGCGACGAAGGGAGCTGAGGGCGGAGGGCGGCCGATCTCACGGCTGTTCGCGCGCCAGACGCGAATAAATTCCGGTGTAGCGAGCTGACGTCAAGATGCGCACGATAGCTCCACCGCAATATCAGGCAGCGGCGGGGACGGGGCGGCGGGATAGGCGGGGGCGGGGGGCGGGGGGCGGCGGGGGGCGGCGGGCGATGGGCGGCGGGCGATGGGCGGCGGGGGGCGGGGGGCGGTGGCGCCTCCCTTTCACTCGCGCGTCGTTCCGCTCCGCTCGCGCGCTCAGCTGCGCCCGCCCGCACCCTGCGCCCTTCGCCCTTCGCCGCGCCTTCGCCCATCCCGACCTCACGCGCCCGTGCTTTTGCCCGCTCGCCTCGCCCTCGCTCTCCCTGTCTCGACCTCCGCGCCGCGATCGCCCCCGCTGCCCTCTGTATCATTCCGACTGACGCTTTTTCTTTTTTGGTAATGTTCCACTGTTTTTCTGAGCCCCGGTTTCCCTTTTTCTGTTTGTGTGCTTTTCATTGTTTCTGTTTTGTGTTACCGCTTAGATATATATTTCGCGTCTTGATTTAACTACCGTCTGTTAATATTTGACCACTAGTATTTCGGTTCTGGTTCTCTTTCTGTTTTCTCGATGTTTGATTTTTGTTCTTTATACTTGGTTTTACTGTTTACTAGACGGTTATTATAAGCGCACGTTTTGAGCCCCGGAATACCTACCCCCACTCCATAGCCAACATTAGTTGAATTAACAATAAATAATAGAAAGGAGCGTTATTGACAAAATCTGATCACCAGAAATGTTTGCTCCCGTGTAATAGAAACTATTTTGCACCGAAAAACAAGTTACAAATTCAATATAAAGTTCTTTTTGTCAAAATAACCAAACTTCCCTCTTCTCTCGCAACTAGCGAAGCGAGGGTTCAAGAAAACGTGCACGGATAATACGTGACTTGATTCGGCTATTCGCAGTCTTTATCTGATTATTTAATTTTTGTTTATTATTACTGAGCCTCCGTTTCTGTTTTGATGTTCGCAATTAATTCTTTCTGCTAATTGCTAATTTTGAGGTGCATTTATATTGAAACTCGAATTTCTGATACTTGTTTTCTTTTTGTTCATTTTCTGCTGTTCCTCACTTTGTGCGGTTTCCATGCTCTGAACTTCCCTTTGACTTATTATTTATGTTTGGTGCTTTGTTCTACTTTGCATATTTCCGTCAACTACTTTTATTTTGTTAATTCTTAGTTGCCAACCGTCTCTTTTTCAATATATATTTACGTTATCTCTCCTGTGAATTGTGCGCTTCGTCACATCAGATAGTTATCCTTAGTGCTGTTAGATTTTCTCCAAATTTAACATTATTTTCTTTATTTCCCTTCTTTCTTTTGTTTCTTCCCTTTTTTCTTTCTATCCATCGCATCGTTAAAATTTGGTCTTTTGTAAATATATTTAATGATCACAGAGTAATATCATTGCTTTATATCTTACCTTAAAATACCTTGAGTTCAATTAGCAATAGATTTAACAATGATATTTTCAACACATTTTACTTGAGATTTGCCTGAATTGTAAGTGGTTATGTAATTCAATATTTTATTTAATCTTCGCCTTTGATTATGCATTTACTTTATTTTTCTTGGAACTTCAAAATGACATCAGATTGAGTTCCATTTACATCGTTTACACTTTACTCACCAAAATAAGCAGAAAACGTTTCTAACACTTTATTCTATTCTCTATCAAATCGAGACTTCGAATCACATTTCTAGTCAGGATATGCAGTTCTTGTTCTTTTTCAGGAATTTCGATTCGACTTTTAAGTATTTTCATTTAGAGTGTTGATTCTTTTCCCATTTCAAGAAATGTTCAAGTACAAATTAAACATTCAATTATAATTCTAAATTCGCAAAGCTAAATATCATCCGAATGACTTGTATTTATAATCAGGTAAACAGAACAGTTTCTCGTTTGAGGAAGAGCACGGCAGCACTCCATTCTCGAGGGCTAATTAACGTCTCGGCAAATACAACAGCAATACAAGACTCCCAAATCATCAACTTAACAATTCAACAATTGTTTAAATTAATATATTATCTTGGCAAAATAATTTCTTTTAATGAATTGCAATTAATACACAATTTAATCTTTTAATTGTTATAATTTACTGAAAGGGGAAAGTATCATTTTCAACTAGTGTTGAAGGAACACAACCCATTACGCATTAAGGAATTTTAATAAATTATGTGCACTTTTATGTAATCGTTTGATTATACAAATATGAATGAGTCCTGAAAAAAATGAGCAAAAAATAACACCGGCATTGCGTACGCATCTTCTTGAATTCGGTGTACCCTTCTATCTGTAAGCTGCGTGGTGGCATCCTAAGCTTGGCGCGCGCGCTCGCGTTTGCAACCCCAACGCACGGCGCCGAGCGACGCGGCACGAGGCGGTAGCGGCACGTTTGCGGGCCGTGGTGGCGGCGGGGGCGGTGGCGAGAGGGAGAGGGGCAGGGCGTGGAACGGCGGCAGGGGCGGGGACGGCAGGCAACTCCGCGCGGGGGGCCGGGACCGGGGCGCGGTGGGAGGGGGCGCCGCGGTCCGCCCCTGATCGATCAAAATGCAGCCCCAGCTTCCGCCCGCGACCACGTGGAGCGCTCGCATACAACGCTGCGCCGCCATGTTCGATTCTCTTTACAACCGGAGACGCGAGCACACTCTGGCGGAGGAAGCTTGTACTACGCCGGTGGTGGTCGCGCGCCGCCCTCCCCTTTCCACTGCCCGTTCCTACCCCTCCCTTCCCCCTCGGCGATCCTCCCGACGCTTCCCGCGCTCGTGACCGGAAAGGACACCACACGGCGGCATCGGAAGCGATCTGCATAAAACTCCCCTCTTCCCGGCGGCGCCACCCGCTTGCTCCACCCCTCCCCCTCTTTTCCGTTTCCTTCGCCACTTAAGTTTACGGGGAAAACAAGGCGGCACTAAGAACATCTTTCACCGCATGAACGAGTTGGAGTTTTCTCAACTGTTTCCAAGTCGCTGACAAGATTATTTCGCGTCTGTCAAAGCACGGAACGCTCAATTGCCTTTTTAAGAAAATTTGGAGTTGGATATTGGGGTAGGGCAGTGGTGATTGTCGTGGGGATTGTAGAGATAAAGGGGAAGGCCGGATAAAGTGCGAATGGAATAGCTGATTCAAGCATGAAGTAGTTGATGAGAGATGCATAGATAGAGGTGGAAAATTGGTGTATGTAAGAGTCTGAATGTGTGTGTGTGTGTGTGTGTGTGTGTGCGCGCGTGTGTGTGTGTGTGTGTGTGTGAGAAAGAAAGATAGAAAGAGAGAAAGAGAGGGAGGGGCTTTCATGTGTTAGGAAATTTGCCCGATTCAACTTCTTCCTGTCTAATTAAGGGAGGACGTTGATTCGGAAATTGAGTGTGGAAGAAAAGATAGATCATTCATTGATGAATGCGATCTGTCATTAAGTCTACTTTACAATGTATTTACATACACAAATGGAATAAAAATATGGTACTCTATTTCTCAAAGACGGATCTTAATTCGTGAGTAATGGAAATAATAATATCTTATTATTCTACTGTATCATCTTGATAGCACAGAAAATACAATATTTGAGAAATTCATAAATTCACATTTCGAATACAATGACTCACTCTAATTTTCATAATTACGATTCCCTGGAATCGTACAGTAAAAAAGTATTGAAAGTATTGATAGTAAAACATTGAAAACATTTATTTTAACTATCCATGACTACCACGGAGATAATGTGAATGACTCCAATAGCATAGCGTTGAAAGTAAGCAAACTGCAAGAGTTGTAGTAGTGTGGAGTTTGTGACGGTGATGGAGGGTTTGGAAACAATTGAAGTGGGAACGAATGGCCACCAGTCGCAGGCGAGTGGCAATGGTAGTGGGGGCGACGCCAGACACCATTACAGACGTGAAGGCAGCGGTAACGGCGAAGGGGAGTCGGAGAAAACAGAAGTCTTAAATCACGGTTTTCCAACACAAGACCCACAGAATTAGTCTACAAATAAATTTTAATGTTTCGTGAAAATGTATAGGTATGGCCACAATGATGAGAAAATATGAAGCGTGGTTAAACAATAAAATGCTGAAAGGCAGGCATATAATAATTAACCATTCTCACCTATAAATTCAATGAAAGCAGATTTTGTAATTTTCATTTTTTCTGTAGGATCGCAATTTCATCACACTTAGACTTTAGAATGAGAAAGTTTGTATACATTGTGTAGGTGTAAGAAAATTTTTCATTAAAATAAAACGAGTTTAATACACACTTAGCTTATTTTAGTACAGTGTGATCGTATCTACTGAGTTTTTAAGAGAAAAATGTTTATGATCTGTATAATACCGTGTAAGTATATCCTGCAATTTATAAATATTCCTATCTTTTAGTTTCCTTACAATGTGTAAACCTCAACAACAAGACTTGCAGTTTGAGATCTGAACAATGGGACCACAAAACCCAGATTCCAGAGATTGAAGAGTCTCTGAAAATTGAAGTATCGAAGAGGTAATAAATCGATTTTACCAATATTTTATTACTTTATACTTTAAATTACTTTATATTTAATATTATCCAAATATTAAAATTAATTCTTAATGAATCAGAATTTAAACTTATAGTCTGAATTATGGTCTGAACTTGAAGTCTGGAGTTAATTCCGATTCTCGGGAAAACGAGAAGCTGAAGTGGAGAATGAGAAACAGATGATAGATGGTGCAAAGGAAGATGGATGGAGAGAAAGTAAATATAAGGAAACAAGGGAGGAGAGAGAAGAAGAACGGAGGCAAAAGGATAATAAAGAAGAAAATAAGGAGGATGAAGAGAAGCAAGGGTGAAGAGAAAGAAAAAGAAAGAAGTTTAAGAAAAAATTGGTGAGAAAAAAGAGGAAGAGAGGACGCGCAGAAGGGAAGAAAAAAGGATGGGAGGTGGAGGAGAAGAGGAAGCAAACGAAGAAGAAGAAAAGAAAAAAAAGAAAAAGAAAGAAAACTACGAGAGGGAAGACGGAGAGAAGAAGGAGAAAGAACGCCATGAAATATACTATGTTCTACGTGTATTGGTACAACGTATACTGTCCAGTTCGGTCTCTGAGTAAGCCTGCTCCAAAGTAGGAAGATTGGTCAGCCCTGCCTTAAACGACCAGCGGAGCCCCGAGTGGCCGGGGGCAGCGAGGGGAGCGCCGCCGCGGAGACGATCGGCGGACGAAGCGCGGGATGAAGGGAGGCTAAGGCGCGATGGATCGTGGAATAATTCCCCGAACAAGAGGGGGAGCCACGGCCGCCCTGCGACGTACCTAAGAATTGTATCCCTGGGGGAGCGCCCCGCCTGGTGATGGGTGCGATATTTATGGGCGACTATTGCGCTTGATGTCGCAAACTGGATAATATTGGATCATTTAGACTTTTATCTGTATAATGTCTGAGACAATCCAGATGTATGGGATGAACTAATTTTGAAAATTAGTCTAGGAATTAATACGGTTCTGTTAATCAATACGGCGTCTGAGAGTCCTTTCATTTTGAAGTTCATCTCTTTAGAGTATGACATGTTGGAGTAAGGCATATACTTCTTCAGTCAATCACTGATGCAAACAAACAACTGATACAACAAGCTACAATTGGTACGTTATGAAAAAAATATATTTTGATGAGTATATGTTCCTTTGTTTCTACAATACACTGACGTTACTCATGACACTACTCATGTTTGATAAACTGATGTTTAGATATTGTTCACACATTTCTGATCGAAAAGAACATTCACCTAAGGGAGGATATGAAGTTGCCCTATGATCGAACTCCATTTTGAGGTGATTTATCGTAATGTCCTTCCATGCCAACTAACTACACACAGCAGCCGATTTTTAACGATTGAAGGTTACTTATCATCGGCGATGCCTCAAATTCATTATGCAGATAATTTGTGAAAGGAAAATTTTGGAATTGATTAAATCAAGAGATTTCGAGAGCTTCAAAAATTGGCCGATAACTTTTTCGCTCTTGTTTTTTGATAAAAGAACATCAGCAAATATATATTTTACGCTTTTGTGAAATTGTAAGGAGAAAGCAAGTGTTATATATTACACAAACAAGGTTTGAAGATTAATTTGAGTTTCAATACTAACCCCAACTCGAATATACTTTCAAAAGAATTGCCCCCTCGACCACTAGTAAAGATTTTTCTAGGTCAGTAGATGTATTCTAATGGGACGCCCAAACTGTGTAGGCTAAGATGGACATTCAGAATCAATTTAATCGCTCCGGGCGCTTACTGATAACATCACGCATGAACAGACACCATACATACACATTCACGCGTCAATGCATACACCCAGACACGCACTCACCTACACATACCCACACCTGCCCACCGGTGACGCCTCCCTAACCCATTTCTGTGTCCTAGTTACGTCACCCTCACGACCGTCCCGGTCTGTGACAGGCCAAGATGGGCGGTCAGCACCCATCTAACCGCTTGGGGGCGCCCACAGATAATATCGCAAACGCGTGAACTGTGGTCACACACACACCCACATACACACACAATATAGGGAGCACGCGCTGCCGCGGGCGTCGCCTGAAGCCAAGAGCCTCGCATCGGCGACATGTTACACCAGATTGACGACATGAGGGACGACAGAGCATGCTGTTCACAAATGGCGCGCATGCGCCAGGCGAGAGGCGAAGGGGGCGGTGCTGCCAATTTGACATTCTATAGAGAAATTATTCATCGTCATTGTCATTTTCAGTTTAGACTTTTTTCATTTGATTTATTTGGTAAAAAATCCAGTAAAACTGTATATGACGTATGGGGGAATAATATTTGCGCACGTTTTCTTGAGTGTTCTTCTGTCTTGTCAAAATAATTTGCAGCATTACTCTTATTGTGTGGCGCAAAACAGTCTACCAATATTCTTTCTAGTGTTTTTAGTTCAAACATGTTATCCGTTATGACAAACACTCTGTTAGACTCCTGGCCACATATGCATACAGTAATTACACTATACACGCCTGATTTTCAGCTCTATGCTTCAGTTACTTCACCACATTCTAGATTTTCATGACCAAATGGTAGACTATGTAAAGAATCCATACGCTTACAACGCCTGCAGGTATTATACAATGAACGATTTTTACAATGACGTATTACAAAGATTTATGTTTATTAGGACACGTGCCGATCCTCTCATGAATACGCATGTCGAATTAATTTAAATATTCTTCGATACGCTTTGAGTTTCTAAGGTCGGATACAACCAAACAATAATATTTGTATTAGTGACGCGGAGGCAAGAGAATCCTACAGTCTATGTTGAACATATGAATAAAGTTACAAGATAGTCTGTCTCACAGTCAGACACAAATAACTTCAAACTCCTGAGGTAGGCAAGTTAATCCAATGTCGTGGGAATAAAACTGAAAATTCAAAAGAAAAGTTCTTGGATTCGAAGAAACATATTAAAATGTCATCGACGTTCACTGATATCACAGAATGTGAAATAAAGACCGCTTGCTTTCTTTTCTTAACTGCGCCTTTTGTAGTCTTCCATATTGCTGCAGTAAGACCTTTATTTGCATTTAGAGTATGATACGTGCATTACGGGTAAACTTATACAACGAACTCAACAATGACCTCTAAGAAAACATCAACAAAATTTTGTAGAAAAACGATCAAATCACAAACATTCTAAGGTATCCAATAATCATATAATTAAAATTTCGTACAGATGTATTTGTTAGTACCCGAACACTACGCTTATCAGATTCTTTTAATATCCCTAGCAGTGGCGACTCGCAATATGCGTCGATATTCGAATCGATTCTCGCGCACACACACACACACACACACACACACACACACACACACACACACACACTCACATCAATGTAAGCGCGCATGTCCCCGCCCGCACAGCAAGGACGTAGAAAGTGAATCAAGGAATCTGTGCGAGACTGTATCTTCGAGGATCACTGTTTCAAACACGAAACCCATAAATGGCAGATGGAAGAGCGTAGGTCGCGAACCGGCCAGAACGACACAGAGAACTGAGCTCGTGAAGGGTGGAGCGGCAGAGGCACCTGCGGACGTGAGGTCGCGATGGGTGGAACTGCGGCAGGAATCGAGAGAGGACCGTGCGTGGGAGGGAGAGAAGACAGAAAAGCTTTTTCTCAGCGTATTGTAAAACGGTGCTGGGATGTTCGTGATATTAATGGCGCCAAGTGTAAAGAGTGATGCCTAGAGTGGATAGGAGTGTTACGCACAAGAAAGAGTAATTGCTGGCGTGGGGAAAAAAGTCATGAAATGAGAGGGAGCGGAGCAAACGGTCCTGGGAGAAGAACGCAAGAAAAAACCATTCAGGTCTAATCAAATCGCGGAGACAGAAGCAGCGGTGTGATATGAGGCGTCGGCGGGAGCGGTGACGGGAGAGAGGACAGGGAGGGGAGCAAAAGCGAATACATAACTCGGAACGAGATCAGGGGCGGTAGTGAGGACAGTAGTGAGGCAGGTAGTGGAAACTAGCGTGGGGTTAGCGGTGACGCCCTCACGAGTGTACGGATGGCACGGAGGCCGCTGCAGCCTCGCTCGACGACCCTTTGTCGCGACCTAATTACTATAATGAGGCAATCGGCGACAGTGGCGTCCGCCCTCCCGCATAGCTCCCCTCCGCTCCTGATGCGCCGCGCCGAGCTGGCCGGAACACCGGTGCGTTGCAAGCCGCGACCTGCCACAGCCACGGCGCACGCCATTGCCTCCGCTGCTGCAACCGCCAGCGCCACATTCACAACTCTCTCCACAGATATCGCCCACATACACTCACCTCCGCCGGCACCCTCAACAACACTACCACCACTACAACCATCACCACCACCACAACCCGAACCACCATCACCACACTCGTTCACCACCACCACCACACTTGCTCACAACAACACTCGGTCACCACCACCACCACCACCACCACCACCACCACCACCACCACCACCACCATCACCACCACCATCACCACACTCGCTCAATACCACAATCTCTCACCACCACCACAACCGCTCACCGCTGCCACAATCGCTCAACACCACCATATTCGCTCACACCACTACCATCACCACTATCACAATCCTTTCCACTCAACATCCCTACTACCTTCACTATTAATCGTACCACCGCTGCCGCTGCTTCTGCCACAGACACGGCCCTCCTTATAAAGTCCCGTTCCGCGGCAAGCTACACCCACCGGCGACGAATGGCGTTCAGGAACCGCGATGACTGCGGATTATCTCCGCATGTGCCGATGCTTCGCAATTTTAATGAGGGAACGACTTCGGTGAAAAAACTTGCCATACTTCGCGAGACACCATGGTTTCGACGTAAAGCTCAATGGATTTCGTTTCAGCGAGACAGCAAGTATGATTAGGAATTGGAGCATTAATTGTGTGGTAGTGTAATGCATGTAAGTTTAAGTGTGTGTAAGCAAAGGGTGAAGATAGGACAAAGAAGAAAAGGGAAAGATTGTGCCGTTTTTAGGGTACTGCTCCGGAATTCACGTGGTATTGATAGGAGAAACCGTGAAAAACAACCGATCCGAGCAGCCGGCCGCTTGAATTCTCTCCTGAGAGCGGCTGAATTCGCCCTACCTATGAAGTATCGAATATCTGCCTCCATCGTGATTCAAACCCCTGGACCTCGCGGTTACAGTCGCTATAGTGTCATTCTTAAGCTAACATTATTAATCAAAATACGCAAATCTTCGGTTGGTTAACTGTTACAATTCACTGTTACGCTGAAAAAGTTACGAAAATTAACATTATCTTTATCAACATTTCTTTCCAAATGAATTGCTTTGTACCTTCTTAAGAAGGACATTATTTTCATTCCATTTTACTGATATTAAAACGAGATAATTTGTATTTAAACATTATTATGAAACACGTGACATCTCTTCTAAAGAACGTTCTAAGAATTAGTGATCTTGACTGATCCTCTCCTTGAAAGCTCGTCTAACAAAGTCTTTCAACAAATAAGACGAAATTACGAAAATATACTGATGCATTTTAATTCGACACTTTTAAGTGGGCTACATATTTAATCACTAATTTCAACATTTTGCAAGAAGACGTTTCAAAAGCCGACAAAAATCGTGAGGTTTGGCATTTCGAAATGTTACCACCAAATTTGCTTTTCATAAAATTCGATTTAATGCAACTTTGCATTGCATTTCTGTATTCAGGGATTTCGTTAAAGTGTATGATGTGCATGATTGGTTCGGGGCTGGGCAGTGCAGGGTGAGGCGGAACGGGACAGGAATGGGAAAAGAGAGAGGGGGAGAAAGAGGGGGAGAGGGGGAGATGGGGGGAGAGAGGGGGAGAGGGGGAGTGGGGGAGTGGGGGAGTGAGAGGGGTAGAGCGGGGGGAAGAGAGAGGGGGCAAGAGAGGGGGAGAGAGTGAGCAGGAGTGGTCGAGGAGAGAAAGCGTTTCGAGGCGGCAGGCGACGAAGTGGAGGCGGAGCTTTCGAACAATACGCGGGAGCGGGACAGAGCGGGTTGAAGTGAGTTGCAGGGGTGAGGAGAGAGATGGAGGGGAGTGGTGGGAAGTGGAGCAGGCAGAAGCGTGGTGGAGAGTGGTGGAGCGGGATCGAGCGAGGTGGATGGGGCTAGAGCCGGGTAGAGCGCGGTGGAGAGTGGTGGAGCGGGATGGAGCAGGGTGGAGTGAAGTGGCGCGGAGTGGAGTGAAGTGGAGTAAAGTGGAATGAAGTGGAGCAAGTAGCGGAGCGGTGGAGAGAGATTGAGCATGATGGAGTATGTTGGAGCGAGGTGGAGCGGAGGACGAGGTGGCGCGGGGTGGTGCACAGTGAAGCGAAGGCGAGGTGACGGAGAAGTAAAGAAAATTTGTTCCATTTCATGCTTAGGATATAATTCATCCTTTTATCTGTCTAAAAGATGGCTGTTATAAAAAATACATTAACAACGTCTGGTTACTTGTGCAAATAGGAAATAAAATCACAGTTTATGGTATATTACGGGAGTACATTGTAGCATTTTATAATGCTTACAACACAGACAAGTCATCACGCTTATAATATGCGAACTCCAACACTAAAATTAATAGTGCGAACACGTCCACGTAACGATCGATCGAGACCGACACGTTCTCCGAAACGTATGTCTGGGCGCAGGCGAACAATAGTGCAAACAGCAAGTGGAAGCCGGAGGGCAACCGCAAGCGGCGCCCCGCCCCTTCACGCGTCCCTCGCGCCACCACAGCGTAACAACCGTCACAACACCTCCTCTTCACACCGTGCAGCCGCCGCCGTCGCCGCGCACACGACCCTTCGGCGGTCGTCACACGCTCCGCCACTCCACGCCGGCCATCAAACTCCGCTCCCACTCCCCTCTCCCCCTTCGGTGCGGGCCGGCGCCGGCGCCCGTGCCCTTCAGCCCCGCCCCTCAGACCGCAACACCTCCACCCGCGCCACGCCCATTCCTAACGCCCACGTGCAGCACGTTCCGCGAGCTCTGTTCCTTTCTCGCCGTCCGTCTCTACCTGCCTCTCTGTCTCTATGTCTCCGTCTCTCACTGTCTCTCTCTCTCTATATATATATCTGTCTCTCTCTCTATCTCTGTCTCCCTCTCTCTCTCTCTGACGGTCTCCCTCACTCTCTCTCTGACGGTCTCCCTCACTCTCTCTCTGACGGTCTCCCTCACTCTCTCTCTGACGGTCTCCCTCACTCTCTCTCTGACGGTCTCTCTCACTCTCTCTCTGACGGTCTCTCTCTCTCTCTGACGGTCTCTCTCTCTCTCTCTCTGACGGTCTCTCTCACTCTCTCTCTGACGGTCTCTCTCACTCTCTCTCTGACGGTCTCTCTCACTCTCTCTCTGACGGTCTCTCTCCTCTCTCTCCTGACGGTCTCTCTCCTCTCTCTCTGACGTCCTCTCTCACTCTCTCTCTGACGGTCTCTCTCACTCTCTCTCCTGACGGTCTCTCTCACTCTCTCTCTGACGGCCTCTCTCACTCTCTCTCTCCTGACAGCCTCTCTCACTCTCTCTCTCTGACGGCCTCTCTCCTCTCTCTCTGACGGCCTCTCTCCCACTCTCTCTCTCTCCTGACAGCCTCTCTCACTCTCTCTGACAGCCTCTCTCACTCTCTCTCTGGCAGCCCTCCTCTCACTCTCTCTCTCTGACAGCCTCTCTCCTCTCTCTCTGACGGCCTCTCTCACTCTCTCCGACGGCCTCTCTCACTCTCTCTCTGACGGCCTCTCTCACTCTCTCTCTGACGGTCTCTCTCACTCTCTCTCTCTCTGACGGCCTCTCTCACTCTCTCTCTCTGACGGTCTCTCTCACTCTCTCTCTGACGGCCTCTCTCACTCTCTCTCTGACGGCCTCTCTCACTCTCTCTGACGGCCTCTCTCACTCTCTCTCTGGCGGCCTCTCTCACTCTCTCTGACGGCCTCTCTCACTCTCTCTCTGACGGCCTCTCTCACTCTCTCTCTGACGGCCTCTCTCACTCTCTCTCTGACGGCCTCTCTCACTCTCTCTCTCTGACGGCCTCTCTCTCGTGTTGTACCTTCAAATTTGTGTAGCACTTCTTCCTCCTACAGTGCTAAACGCTTTGTACTCCCTGTTCATTTTTTGTCCCCCAAATCTTTCTGTGCTCTAGCTTCAAATCTTCATGACACTTTGCTTCTGACCACGTGCTGGACATTTTGTGTTCTCGATTTCCTCCGCGTCTGTTCCTCTCCGTTGCCTCCCTTTCCTCTAGTTGCTCCGATGAGGTAACTGTATGGCACTTTCCTTTGCCGATGTTCTAGAAATTTGATGTTTTCCGTTCGCTTCTCGTGGGTTTTTCTCCCCAATACTGGAGCTTCATATTCGCATTCGTTTTCTCTTCTCCGAGTGCATGAGCAATTATGTTAAATCTCTTGTAGCTCTATCTAGCACTCTCCTCTATGTAACTATTCACTCCCAAGTGGATTGTGCACCTGTATGATTATCTACTCGTCGTTGAATACTACAACCTTCCCCTCCACCAACGTTTAATTCCCATCCAGCCAAACATTTTCACATCGTCTCTTTCTCATTTATTCACTATCCTGTTGCTAACGCCACGTCCTAGTTTCAACTCCATATTCTTCTCCAGTCAACTTACCCGTAACCCAGCTACCACACCGCTCTTCCCCGCTGGCGCATCCCCTCCCCGCTTCAATGTTCCAATTTCCCCTCCCCTCCGTGTCCCAGGCGATTTACGTCACCTCCCCTAAGCCGAAGCACGTGTGCGTGGCCGGTTCGAGCCCCGTCGATGGCAGCGGTGGGTAGAGTGTGGGTGCGGTCGGTGCGCGGACGGGGGGCAGGACGGGGGCGGAGACCTCATTTCAGAGCGTGGACGCGTCCTCGCGTCCTCGTTAGTTTCGCGCCATGAAAAACGCGTCTCTTGTTATCGGCGCGCGCAGCGGTGCGGGGAGTGAGGGCGGCGGGGGCGGGGGCCGTGGCACGGGGCGGGAGGCGTGGGCAGGCGCGGGGAGCGCGTTTGGAGGGATGAGGGATTGGCGGGGATGGCGGGGGCGGGCGCTGCCGCCGTGGCACTGTCGCCCTTCGATGAGAGATGGCGAGCGCGCTTCAGCAATGAAGCCGAAAATTAAAACACGACCAAAACACATAATTTTTCACCGCACGAAAATTCCACACATGGCTTTATTGAAAAAATGAAAACACGGGACGTAACTACCCCTCAAGATTAATAGAGGCGATTTGCCGTAATAGTAATTAGCCACAAAAATATCGCCACGTCAAGGGAAAACAGGTTAATTAAATTTAAAAAACACGCACCTTATTTATTGGCCAGTTTATGTAGGGGTGAAGGGGTACGGTGGTGTTGGCAACTTCTGAAATTGAACGACTAGCACTCCTCTACTGTCTCCGTAATCAACATTTTCAACGATGATGCGATTACGAGACGATCTTCAAAACCTGTAGATAGAGAGAACGGGTAAAGAGGCTTAGTGCGTAATGAATTGCCGCGATAGACACAAGTGTCCTGTACATTAAAAACGAGAAAAATATAATTTAAGTTTGATCTCTACAAATTTGAAAAGTGAAATGAGAAATCTATGAATGAGAAATATAATTTTTCAGAATGAGAAATATAATGTTTAACAAAATGAGTTGGAATCTAGTTAGAATATTTCAATCCAAAACGTCTTCAACTCGCTCTTTATGTAGATTTCAATCGAAATACAAAACTTCTTTTGGTATTTTCGGGACTTTGCTTAAACACTTGCTGATATCGAAATGTCATACTTATTAAAATAATATTGCGTCTTACATTTTATCTTTGTAATTATATAATGCTTTTAGCCGTAAAAAACTCATTATACACGACTGCGAAGATCTAAAGTAAAAAACATTTTATTCTATTTATAGCATTTTCATTAATTTAGAAAGTGATACTTGTTTTACTGCATCACGTACACATTCTGCACAATGTGCATTTGAAACAAACAATTTTGCTACTTTGCGTTGAAATCGGTTGGATGGAGACCTATGAGACCGAACTCTTTTTTAACACCACTACGTAGAACGACGACTATCTCCGACAAAATTTGGCACTGTTCCTCATGGTTGTTTATGAATAATTCTACAGCAACTTTGCAACTCTGCTCTCTGCAACTCTGCTCTGCACTGACCGTCCTTCGACTTGTTAGTATGCGATTGACGTTGACTTAGTAAGCAATTTAGAAAGTGATCGAATAGTGTCACTCTCTCTTGTTAATGGTGCCATTTTAAAAGTGTATCATGTGTGGTTGTAATTTTTCTTAGTCAAAAAATCACTGAGAGTTTGAGTGAAATATTTTTGTTTTTATGTATGCTGTGCGATCAAGAAGCAGATAAGACAAGTTACCCCAAGTTACCATGAGACCCGCGTCACATGAACCACGGGATTCGATTCCAGTACCACTAAGAGAATTTCAAGAGAGTATTACCAGATCTTCCTCATCTTTGGATTCGGGAAATTATCTAAATATTACGGAACAACAGGAAGGATTCACAAATGTCATTATTCTTATGCTAATGTGACTCCAGAATTAGACAACGACGCTGGAGTGTTCCATCTTGACTGGGAAGAATATACTTAATCCTAAGGCAAAAATGTTATAAACTGCCAAATAAATCACACGCAGAAAATGTTTCCATCTCTTTTCTATATCAAATTGGAATAATGTAGCAATCTCTTGAAGTCTTCGGAAAAATGACCCTTTTTTCAATATAGTGTTGAAAAAAGTCCATTTCTATCTAACACAAAAGTAAAGGAAGGCATTTTCGACGGCCCGCACATTTACGGATACTGGTTTAGAAATAAAATGACTGGCGTAAAACCCTAACTCCTCAGGTATTCAGGGATTATATCAACAATTTTTTGGCCAGTGTTAAAGATGATGTGAACATACTATTAAAACGATGCTGAAAAAGTCAAGTGTCTCTAATGTGATATGAACTTCAGGTAATATTTTCTCCATTCTCATCTTAAATACTTTCCGGAAAACGTAGAACAACAAAGTGAAGAACAGGGAAATCGACTTCATCATGATATAAAACAGAATGAAATTAGGTATCAGGTTAACCCTCGCCTGGACCAAAAGGTCAATCAACTCAGCGCTCTTTTTTAACAAAACTGTGGAAAAATAGATTTCCTGCAACTAAATTTATCAACACTGAATTGTTTTCTGTTTTTCACGAAAACCTATGCAATACGCAAAATTGGCCAGCGTATTTCAATTCAGTATATCAAAATTAGGTTCAGAGACGAGTTCACCCTTGTGCCGCAGAAAACTATCATATCACAGGTCTGTGTTAGTACTAGGTCATATTAATCTAGGTAGTATGTATTAATTAACAACACAAAATTTAACAAAAATCAATTACTTTACTAATGTTGTGGCTGATTTAAGCTGAAATATTAAATCACTGTGTGAGTAAATTTGCACATACCTATTTCGAATTAAATGTGATATCGCAAAGCATAGTGAATAAGTAAAATAATTCAAAGTTCCAAAATGAAAATTACCACAGATCCAGGATAATTTCCGGTCACCATAATGTTTATAAGCTAATTCCTTCATTTTGATTATATGATCAACAATTCATTGGCGCCATAAAGTGAAGCGAAGGAAAAAGTATGCGGCACAACACAATTTATTAATATGAAGCTTGTTTATAGCCATACAAGCTGACAATTTCACTGCCTCAACCCACTCGGGAGGTTACACATTAGCGTGTCTCCGGGGAGCGTTACACATCACTGAATTGGACACGATGAATTGATCTCTGTGACCTAGGCCCTGGGTCACATGAAACCATCACAGAGACCTCGCTGCCGCCATGGAAGCGGCACAGCACCCTTGATCAGAGTGCACAGACCGCATACACACACTATCCTTAGATCGAAGTCAGATTGGTTAGCTTGTCTTTCGATTGCACTGAATATTCCACAGATAAATGTTTTACCTTTATTATTCAGGATGGACACAACATTTATTTACCTGATAAAAACATTCATCAACAAGTACTTGAATATATTGAATAAAACTTTTATTGAAGATCGCACCATTAACAGTGACGATTCGGTAATTCCATTTTATTACTGAAACATATGTCATGCAGTTTATTATTTTACACATAAGGTTATTATCGGAGACGATCGTCATTGCTAGAACGGGGGATAAAGTAGGAATAAAACTGTGGGGTATTCCGAACATATACTAGGCTCTTTACGCAAGTCAAGTAGCCTGCTTTTGCTTCATCTTGTCTTCGCGGCAGCTGTTCTCCAGTTTCCCGCCGGCTTTCAGTCTCTCCCACCCCCTTGTATTCTGTAGATATTCTGAAGATATAAGGAACCCGCCAGGAGTCATTGTTCTTGCTTATTTAATAATAATAATAATAATAATAATAATAATAATAATAATAATAATAATAATTATTATTATTATTATTATTATTATTATTATTATTATTATTATTATTATTATTATTATAGAATGGATAGATACATCATAATAAAGAGTTATCGCAATAATCAAAATATTTAAGATTATTATAATTACTTTAAAGTAATTCAAATTGCCAAAGTTACTGTCAAAGATGACACAAAATGCACAGAAGAAAACTAATTATATAGAAGAGACGTAAGGCGTCGTTCATGTCAGAGAGATTTCTGCCGGAGACGTTTGTAACTGGCCGTGCGGGAAAAACAGCCACGTATTCCAAACGTGTAGGAGCCCCTTCACGCCGGCCAAGTCTCTTACGGTCGCCTCCTCCCGTCGTCGCGGCAGCTGTCCT
>BLKR01012207.1:0-22211 GCA_011170035.1 Teleogryllus occipitalis | reverse complement strand
AGATGCTATGAATTCGTGCTAACGTAGGCAACTCGCACGAAAGTGTCTTTAGCATACCCTACTCAAAACGTCAGTCTATGGAGCATTCGTTGCCTGGCCGTTAAAACTTGGCAAACAAATGATACGTCAAATACGCACTTTCTGAACTAGTTACGGTAATAACGTTTTCCATGCTAGAGTGTTGAAGAATGAATTTCCGAAATCTTGACGTCCTAGCACTGTTTTAGTTTTTATTTCCTTGTTCGACATTATTATGCCTTTCAAGGGTTTTTATGATACATAGTATACAATTTTGTGTAATTACATTTCATCATGCATGAACAATGGTAGAAGACTAATATTTACAATATAAACAATAACAACTAAGGATACCCAGGAAGGGTCCTTCAGAAAAATGCATACAATATTTGAATTAGAAACATAAATATTTAATTTAGAAATGTTGGAACCTGCTTTACAGCTAATTAAGGTGGATGTAGTAGGTCTTTAGAATATCTTGATTTTATTCGTGGAAAAAGATTGGCTGATTTACCTAGAGTGTACAAATGAGTGGCTGGGCAAGATGAAAGAGAAGAGTAGAAATTAGAAGAAAGTTTTAGAATCCAAGTTTTCAGAGGTTCTATAGATAGTTCTTTTAAAATTTGATCATTTCTGATATACCATGGAGCTTTTAAAACATTTCTTAAAAATGTATTTTGCACTACTTCCAGTTTTTGAAGGTTAGCACTGATTTTAATTTGTCATACTAAGTCTTCATTGTAGCGTGGAATAGTCACGAAAAGCGTCGCGTGCCTTCTCAGGGAGTCGGGCGAGCGCGCGTGCGCCCCGCGAATGAGCTTCCGAGAAGGCGCGGCTGCGACCACGAACACCCCCTGTCCCCTTCCCCTGCTGCCCCTTCCCCCTTCACCCTGCCCCTCTGCCTCCCTGCCCCGACAAACAGCTAAAGCAAATGGATTAATGAAACACGCGTGGAAGGCGCTGTCTGTAATGGACGGGTATTCAAAACGTTCCACGAGGTAAGGTAGTTGCTTTGAGTTACCACAGTAAAACAATCTCCCACGCGTTTAGAATCTCCACTATGAGACTCCGCTCTTCGGCTTCCGTATTTTTCACACAAAACATCCACAAGTTCAGCTAATTCAAAATTTACTGTGCATTTGACACACCCCTCGTAAAAAAAGGAATTTTCTCTTGTCTCTCTTTCCTTATATGAGTGGTCCGTATGTAGTTATACTTAATTAAATATGCGGATTGCACATGTTTCATTTACGCGTGTGCTTCACTGTTGAGACCGGCAGCGGTGGCTCAGTGCATCAACTAATGTCACTGTAGTGCCTTTGACTGAGAGGTCCTAGGTTCGAGTCCCAAAGGCGGTAGGATTTTCGACACTTGCTCGTGAGCTATGTCGAATTCAGTCACTATTTGGAGGAGAATTCTAGCGGCCGGCTGCTCTGATCGGTAGTTTTCCGTGGTTTCTCCGATCAATAACAGGTGAATGCCGGAGCAGCACCGTAACAAACGGGCCACGGACCGCCCGCGATCTTTCCTTCCTTCTCCTTGTCCTCTCCACACCCCTTGCACACACACATGCATTACACTACCACACATGCCGGAAGACCGGTCGGGGACTTAAAACTTGTCCCGGCAGGGGCGGTACCTCCCTGGTGGAAGATACCTGGCTGAGGAGACCCCGCTAGCCGACGGTAGGTCGGCGCCGGATCTCGCCATCTAGCTGGGAAAGATCACCGCCACCTCACGATGAAAAAACACACACTACACTTACGGGACTAACGACCTCAGTAGTTGACGCGCCCGGAATCACTAACAATCAATCAATTCTCTGTTGGATGAAGAAATGCTCCCGTCCCGCCGTGGGCCTCGCTGAGGCCCCTCCCCCAGCAGTCGCAGGGCAGCGACCCGCGCGTACGCACGTCGCCGCCGCCGCCGCCGCCGTCTGGCGGCCCCCGATCGATTCACCCCTCCCCCGCCCCCCTCGGCGCCGCCCGGTACTCGTTGCTGGACCTCGCGCTGTGCCGGAGCCCCTCACCCCTCGCCTCTCGCCCCTTCCGCGATTTTGCCTCATTCTCCAAGAGCGCTGTGTCCCTATTCCCCTCCACGTCGGTCTGGAGAGGAATTCTTGCGGCCGGCTGCTCTCGTCGGTAGATTTCCGTGGTCTCTCCGATCAACACCAGGCGAATTGCGAATGCCAGTGGAATCGTTGATGCAGGTCGATGTATCAGACCCGCGATTCTAGGTCCTTCAGACCGGGAGAGGTGGCTCAGTGCATCAACTGATGTCACTGCAGTGCCTCTGACCGGGAGGGCCTAGGTTCCAGTTCTGACTGCGGCAGTATTTTCGACACTAGCTTAGTCGAATTTAGTTGCTATCTGGTGGAGAATTCTAGCAGCAGGCTGCTCTGATCGGTAGTTTTCCGTGGTCTCTCCGATCAACACCAGGAGAATGCCGGAGCAGTACCGTAAAAAACGGGCCACGGACCGCGCGCAATCTTTCCTTCCTCTTCCTTGTCCTCTTCTCTCCCCTTACACACACACTTACTCTAACATGCACTACACTGCTACATATGCCGTGAGATTACTCGAGAGCTTAGAGCTTGTCCCGGCTGGGGCGGTGCACCGCTGATGAAAGATGGGGATCTGTCTCTCTCCATTCTTTTATTTATTCGTGGATACTTCCTATATGATTCGGCAGAATGCTCTGATGCAAGTAACTTCCTCTATTCGAGGGGTTTGAGGCAGAGAACGAAAGATCCAACCCTTTTTATCGTTGATGTCCATTGTCTTCTTACATATCTCCACATTCATCACCAGAATTATACGGATTTGGACTTCGTTTGTCACAATGTAGCATTTTTATAGCATCTGTCAGGATATTCAAGAATATTCAGAATATAATTTCGAATATTTGAGTTCCCTTCAGAATATACGACAACGAAGTCTTATTGCTACACTTTCCCATATATTATCTTTCTTTTCCTGCAACAGTCACATAACTAAAAAAAAGTTTTTCGAGGGAAGGGGAAGTTGTGACGTTTCAAGTTCTTGAGTGAAATATGGACGCGTAACATCAACATCCTGCTCCATTCTACTCTGTCTCTGTTCAGTTTTCGAGGCCCAGGATCCAATGGAAAGATTTCTCCTTAATAAATATTCGAATGGCAAATAATGATTTATGCTATTGTTGCAGCAAGAAATGCTTCCTCAAAAGTGCTTTGGAAACAAAATTGACTTCACTTTAAGTACCTTGTTATCAACTGTAGAGTGGTAATAATCTGTTTTGTCAAATGCACCGTATTTCCACCACGTTTAATCAGTCTTAATGTATATTGTGCACTGTACAGCATTTTGAAGTAAGTAAGGGGTGAGAATATGAGGAAAGATCGCGCGCGGGCCGTGGCTCGTTTGTTAGGGCGCTGCCCCGGTTTTCACCTGGGTGTTGATTGGAGAATCCACGAAAAACTACCAATGAGAGCAACCGACCGCTAGAATTCTCCTCCAGACGGCGGCGCTATCTAGCTAGTGTGCATCCTGCCACCATCGGAACTCGAAAGTAGGACCTCCCGGTCAGAGGCCCTGCAGTGACATCAGTTGATGCACTGAGCCACCTCTCTCGGTAGAGGTAATATAGAAAATCCTGCCACCGTGGGGAGTGTAGTAGGACCTCCCGGTCAGAGGCCCTGCAGTGACATCAGTTGATGCACTGAGCCACCTCTCTCGGTAGAGGTAATATAGAAAATCCTGCCACCGTGGGGAGTGTAGCCCTAGGACCTCCCGGTCAGAGGCCCTGCAGTGACATCGGTTGATGCCCTGAGCCACTTTTCCGATTTTTGGGAGGAACGTGGCAACGCTGGGAACACTGGGAACACTGAGGTCGTGTTCCACCCGCGTGGCGCGACGTGTCTGCTGTGCTGCGGCGGATGTCCCCTGGGCGGGGGGGGGATGAGGGTTGATTAGCAGCGTCGCTGCCGCCGCCACCGGAAAGTCACCCGGTGATTACCCTACGCACACGGCAGGGCGGCGGGCGGGCGGGGGGAGGGGGGAGTGGGGTTAAACACGTGCGGCGAGGCGCCGCCGTCGGCCGGTCGCCTCCAGCGCCACGTGCTTGCCCTACGTTCGCGCGTGCGGGGGTGGGGGCGGGGCGACGGGCTGTCTCCCGTTCGCTCGCGCGACGCTGCATTGTGCGCTGCCGCGTTCACCGTGAAAAGCCTGTTAACAAGATAGCAACGTCGACTGTACTGTCAACGTGAAAATATCCCTCCTGGTTGTCATGCTTTGTTTTAATCTGAACACTGAAATTTACCCAGTTGTTTAGAGCCAAATGACTACTTAACATTTGTGGTGCTTTTATTTATTATTTTAAAAGCATTCATTGCAAGTAATTTCAGTATCGTTTTATGAGGCACTCGCTCACAAACAAAATAATTCACTTGATTTTTGAACTAGGGAAAGTAACTGTTAAATTCAGTATTTTTTCTGAATAAGTTCTTTTGGCGCTTCACTGCTTTGGACGTAGGTGAATCTTTTATTTCTCAAGTTTGAATCATACTATTTTCTCGAATCTAAAAACTTTGGCAATTTTTTGAAGTTGAGGTGATCGAGTGTTGAAGGCGTTGGGTTGTCCATCCAATGGGCTTAACAAGAATGGATTCATATTCCATTCATGTGGTTTTTATGATCTGTGTGAATCGACTGACATGAAATGCCGCTTTTTTACAGAAGATGTGGCCGACGGGTTAAGAGTTTGGACTATCAGCCAATATGCTCTGCGTGTATGGGTGCGAATCTCATCCTCGTCTCTGATTTTTGGTACCAAATCATTGGGGCCAGCACCGTAACTTTCCATTTCTGAGTTTCCATATCCATATTCCTGATACTTTAAAAGTAAATAATAGTAAACCAAATAATTTTACGCCGGTTTTGTTAGTTCTTGCTCCCTTTTTCTCTGTTTCATTCCACAATTATTTTCTTAAGTCTTGGGCAGATAATGGTAATATTGTTATTGTCAAGGCGAGGTGGCCGTGTGGTTAAGGCGTTGGACTGCTGATCCAATGTGCTCGGCACACGTGGGTTCGACTCCTATCCTTGTCGTAATTTTTTTTCTTTTTCAAAAGGGCTATCTGTGCTTTACGGGCCAGAATGCTTGATTTCTACCTTTTGGTACCTAGGTTCAAACCTGGTAAAAGCCTGCAGCTCAGCTTCAGAGAATCATAAATAAATTCGCCGTCCACTGCAGTGTTACGCAACGTTGAACAGGCAACAACTCTTCCATAGAATCGCGTGACTAGGTTCCGTTCAGGCAAGACCGCCTTCATTGTTTCATGTCACATGCTGATGCCAAGTTCTCTAAACAACTCTGTAGCAATGGGTTCATGGTATTGCTACCTCACTGTTATTCAACTTAGCTCCGAACTTCGAATGTTGAATACTGCATCCAGACAACCACAGAAATTCTAGTTAAATAGGTTCTAAATTAACACAAGCGTGAAAATGGCTGTGAAGGTGAATGAACGAAACGCTGGTTAATGAGCTGTTCTAATTATCGGGGTTCTGTCTACCTCCTAGTGGATTTAACAACCAACTGCGATTTTTCAGAACGGGATATTGAAACAGTAGGGGCCGTCATTCTTGCAACGGCTAGTGGTATTTGCAAATTTTAATTCAATGTAAGAAACGTAACGGCACATTCTCATCTGCAACTGAACTCGTAAGATGCAGCAGTGATTGCAATCAACATCGATTCCCTGACATCCATGAACTCACAGTACTGCCAGAGCCTTTTCAGAAAATATGGGTCATGTGAGGATTAAGATTAAGTATACCCCGCCCTGCGGCCCTAATAATGAGAGTTCAGAAGGGGTTGAGTAAGAAGCATCGCGCATGGCCGGTTGCCCGATGTTGAAGATGCTACTCCGGCACTCGTCTGACATTGATCGAAGGTATCCATGGAAACGACCGATCAGAGCCTCAGGTTTCTCATCCGGACACTAGTCGGCTTTGTCTCTGGGATTGCCCAGGTGCCGAAAAGCCACCACAGGGATATTCAAACATAGTTTCACGTGGACGGGGACAAGAGAGAGAGTAGTGAAAAATGATGAGTAAATGATAGGAAACGCAAGGTTAGATTACAGAGTTTGTATGTATAGGAAATTAAGTTGTAAGGGAAGATGAAGAAAACAAGGAGTGCTGAAAAAGTGAACGGATAGGAATGTGTAAAGTTGAGGTGGAGTTTAGTGTGGGAACAATTTTCAAAAAGAAGTGAAAATGGTATTTAGAATCTTCAGGTAAAAGACATTTAAGTTTGGTAGAGAGAGGGGGGAGGGAGAGAAAGAGAGAGAGTGAAAGAGAGAATGTATGAGTCTGCTTGTTTGTGATATATATATATATATATATATATATATATATATATATATATATATATATATATACTTAGTCAAAAACTGTATGTGACGTATGGGGAAGAAAATCATCTGCGCACACTTTCTTGAGTTTTAGAATCCCTTCACAACAATTTAACTATTAATAGTTGAAAGATTAATAATAATAATAATAATAATAATAATAATAATAATAATAATAATAATAATAATAACAAATTTAAAAAAGCGAGAGATTAACATTTCAAAAACTAGATATTTTCGTTGCCGAATTATAGAAAACTTATTTTTAACGGTAAAGAAACGAATAGGCTTGATTTTTCTGTATTGTTAACAAAATAGAAACTCACCCTAAGTTCTATTATATACGTGTGTGTGTGTGAGTGTGTGTGTGTGTGTGAGTGTGAGTGTGTGTGTGTGTGTGTGTGTGTGTGTGTGTGTGTGATTGACGTGGCGAAGAAGCCTTCAAATTGATTAAGGCTGCTGAATGTCAGATAAGCAAGCTGTATAAGTGAATGAAATGCAGAATCTTTACAGTATGATCATCTCTCTCAAATCACCGTCTAGGACCACATCTTTAGGGTTATCGGTCCAGGAGTAGTGTTTGTCGAACAACAAACAGTCTACGGCCATCGCGTACGGCCCACCGCCAGTAAATACACTCTTACACCCTGGCGTGTTCCAATCCTGACTCAACCGATCGAAATTTCGAAGTGAGCAATCGCAGCCAGCGAGGAAGGTTTCCTTTCGGAAAGGACTTCCCGCGCAATGATCCAGTGTTTCGCTGAGCAGGGCGCAAATGCGATCCATCACGTGGCCGTCGCCCGCCGTGCCAGAGGGCCGTGCCTCGCGCCGGGCCTAGGCCGCGCACGCTAAGCCCGGCTGAGCCCTCAGATGCGCCGGCGGGATATGATGGAATGGGATTGGGCGGCGGCGACGAACGAAGGGCGAAGGGCTTAACCCCCTCCCCCATCCTCCCCTCCCCCCGGCCCAACAGCGCGTATCGGGCTCCGAGGGAATGGAGGGGCGTTTGAATGTTTGGTATTCTCTGAGAGGGGCCAGAAATTACCCAGTGCTTCTGAGAGGCCTTGGAAATAAAAGTGGATGGCGAACTTATCCTGAACAACACGAAATTCCCTATATTATTATTATTATTATTATTATTATTATTATTATTATTATTATTATTATTATTATTATTATTATTATTATTAAAACATCCTCTGTCGTACGTTAAATATACAAATCTATAATTTTCTTGAATGTTTGTTGCCAACATTTACATTAAACTGAATTATGGCGTATTGTCTTGGAGACCATGATATTACAATTTTTGTAATTAAGATGTTTATGCGAAACTGATGAAGGAAAATGATTTTACTCTAAAGATCCTTCATTTGCATCTTTAGTGCCCATGATACTGATTCATCTATTACTTCAAATGCTCAGGAGAATCCTTTTATTCTTAAAAATAAATTAATTTGTTTACATTTTTCATTGCAAACAAACAATAGCTTCAGTGAAAACTTATTTCTCTGATTTTCAAGTGGAAAACTCAAAAGTGTTTGATAAAAATTGAATGCTTTGAATAATGCGAAAGCAAATCTTATGTGACTCTCAGAAGAGTAATTTAATCATCTGTCACATAATGACCGATTTTTTCCGAAATCCTCCATGTAAAATGAACATATAATATTTAGATGCATCAAGCACATTATTTTCTATAGCACGTATCTCCTTCAGTAGTGCCTTCCATTTTTTATATTCTTGGAAGACAATTCTTATGTTGCTACTTTGAACTTCACACGCAAAAAAACTCATTTGTTACAATTATTGGTTCTATGTAAATGACATTTCAAACTTTTTTTTTATCTTTCGTTTTCGCTATCAAGAGTTCACGTATATGTTTCCTTTTCGGGAACCGTGCGTATTATTTGAAAATATAACGACGTAACAAGTCGTAGATTCACGGAAGTGACACTCGAACGAGAATATTACAATGGGAACTTTGCCCGGTTGTAAAGAAAGCAATAACTCGAGCGAAGACAAAAACAACGAAATGAAAGAACGTCGAGTGCAAAAGTCGACATAAAAATATATGGCGCGATGAGAAGACGCATCGGGCACGATGGAAAGCAATCAGCGTTTTCATTTTTGAAACACGAGAGATCATTTGGTCTTTGCAGAGGCAAATATGCAGCATCAAGTCTCGGTGAAGAGTATTAAAGCATCAACAGTCTTGTTTTTTTAAGGCATTTCAGGAAGGAAATGTTTTTAAGGAGAGGTGATTTGGCATTGCCTCGCCTTGTGCTGTTTTAAAATGGAATTCGACCAAAAATTGTGTGTAACCTGTGTAACTGAGTGGCCGAGCTAATATTGTTAATGGGTGTGGGGAGAGAGGTGGGATCCTGGAGCAGTAGCCGCTTTGTTCCGTGCAAGAGTCAAGAGTCAATGGCTGGCTCGTCAGAAGCTGCGCGCGAAAGGCGGTCGCGGAATGAAGTCGTCGGTTGCGGGGGCGCTGCCTCGACCCCACCGTAAATCTCCCCCGCGGCGCTCGTGTCAATCCCTCGCCTTTGCGCTCCCCTCCCCCCTCCCCCTCCCCCTCGCCCGCCCCACGCATCTGCATGGCGCGCGTGAGTCATCAGGCGCGCACCCCGAAGCGGGCACGCCCCCGCTCCTCTGCCGCCTGTACTCGCCCGCGCCTACGCCCCGCCCCCTGTCTTCGCACACGCTCCCGCCCGTCGTCGCACCTGCCCCCACGCCCGCCCAAAGCGGCCGCCCACGCGCCCGCCCCCGCGCCCGCCCCCCCGCCTGCACACGTTGCCACCCCCGCTCTTATCCCCACCGCCCCGCGCGCCCGCCCCGCGCCCGCCTCGCGCCCGCCCCCGCGCGCCCGCCCCGCGCGCCCCCGCGCCGCCCCGCTCCCGCCCCCGCGCCCGCCCCCGCTCCGCCCCGCGCCCGCCCCCGCTCCGCCCCGCGCCCGCCCCGCTCCGCCCCCCTGCGCCCGCCCCGCCCGCCTCAGCGCCCGCCCCGCCCCGCCCCCGCGCCCGCCCCGCCCCGCCCCCACCGCGCCGCCCCGCGCCGCCCCCCGCCCCGCCCCCGCCCCCGCGCCCGCCCCGCCCCGACCCCGCGCCTGCCCTTCCCCCACGCTCGTCCTTGCATCCGCCCCCACTCCCGCCCACGTGCCCTGTAACGTCGTAGACTCTCTCATCTCTTTGTGAGAGACGGTTCCGCCTGACGACCATGACAACGCATTGCCATGGTGCGGATCAACACATGAAAGTTGTTATGAGAATCATCTTCCGTTTTCCGCAAACGACACGCGGATGATATACGCTCTGTTCATCATTTTAGCTATCCGTGTATATTATGTATAAAATAAACGTACATGTTTGAGAATCCTGTCGTCTTACTCATCACGACGGTACAGCCCCGCCCTGCCGCTGCCGCCGCGCCCACCCCCCGCCCCCGCTCCCGCTCTTCCGCCCGCCCCGCGCTCCGCGCCCGCCCCCCGGCCGCCCTGCCGTCCTCGCACCTGCCGCCAAGCCCGCCCAAAGCGCTCACCCACGTCCCCGCCTCCACCCACCCCATGCCACCGCGCTAGCCCTCGTTCGCCCCCAGAGCCCGCCCTCGCACCCCTCCCCGCTACCGCCCCCTACCCACCACGAGCCCGCGCCGCCGCGACCATATCCCCCCCTCGCCCACAGCCGCGCCCGCCTCGCCCCTATCCTCGCGCCAGTCCTCGCGCACATCCCCGCGCCGTCCCCTCGGCAGATCCCGCCTCGCATCAACTCTCGCGCCCGCCCCCAACCCCTAGCTCTCTAACCCTCATTTGCCTGCCCGTCTGCTATTCCTCTTTCAACACCCGCATTGTCACCGCTGTTTTGCAACCGATTCTCTCCTCCTTGCTTCTCCTTTACCCAAACTCACTCCTTCCTCGCGCTAAACGGCTACCCTCTATCCGACTACGAAACAAACTGCTGCCTTGCTCCTCTTCCCTTGTACTCCTTGACGCTTGAAAGCGGTGACTTTCGAAAATTCGTTCTCTTGCTGCGTTAGTGCATTCATGTTTTTGTGCATTCGCATTAAAGTTAATGATGAACTGAACGGTTTCCCAACCTGATAATCGTATCTCATCGTTATTAATATTTGCTAGTCACCCATAATTTGTCGAAAGTTATGAGAAATCAGAGGCACATTGTCAATGTAGACGTACCCTCTCCCTCAGAAAAATGTCGTTCAAAATTCTATCTTCCACACCGCGCCGACAAACTTGGACACCCCTCGGCCTGGGGGAGGGCAGGGGGAGGGACGCGTTGACCAATCGCTAGCAGGTAGAACCACAGTTGTCTGTGATTGGTGCAACATCCCAAGGGGCAGAAAGATCGCTGTCTCAGGGGGAGGGGGCTAGTTCGTTTACGTACGAGACGGAAATATCGTCATATTTCCCTGCCGAAGGAGATAGTTTGCCTGCGCGTACGCCACGACGAAAAAAATATTTCTAAGCGGGGTTTTCCGTCCAGAATGATTGTCTATAGACCAGTAAATATTTATCATTTTAGCAACAAGTATTCTAACTTTTAGTAATCGATTTGTAACTCCTGACAAACTGCTATTTTGAGATATTCATTTCAGGCACAATTTGCGGAGCCTTCCCGGCCGTTCTAACGCATATTTCGAATTTGTTTATAAAATTATAAATTGTTGCAAAATTGTTAATTCGCTGTTTTTGGTTCTGGGACATCGGGAGACTCTCCCCCCTTTAGATTTGCAAAATTTGGAAATTGTTTATAAATTTGCAATTGTTGCAAATTTTTTTATTGTCTAATCTGAATGGCGTTTAAATGTGATGCAAAATTCCGGAATCCGTTCGGTGCTATTATATCTCGTTCTCGAGATATATGTAATTGTTTATAAGAAATTAATATCTTAGTAGACCCCATTTGTTTGCGCTTAATTCATTCGCGCTAGCAGAATAGCGTGGGAAGGGCATACTGAAAAAACAGTTCTCCAATGCCGCGCTTTTGCCTGCCACATACGCTTAAAATGCACTTGCTTGTAAACAAATTCTGTGGCCAATTTCATTATGCTAAATTCGTATTTTTACGGCGAGTATGAGCATAACTTTTATTTGGTTTTTATATTCTCTTTTACGTCCTACAATTTGCAAGTCGATATATTTATCAAATAGGAAAGAAATTGATTATAAAAAAATATTTTTCAAGGTGCATTACGCCCAAACAATTGTTTCTGTTTTTCTATCAAAGGGATGTTGAGCAACCGAATAACTGTATTATTAATTTTTTTAAGTCCCCTGTTAACACCGAGAGTCAGAAACTATTTGTTCCTCTTGTTTAACCATTACCATTAAAAAATAGGGAAACATATTGCTTAGCTGTTTGCTATAAACTGCACTGGATTGGATGATTGTAGTGTTAAGGTTTTCAAATACAGAAATATTCAATTTTGTGTTTTGAAAGATCACATGAGTAGAATCACACATGACAATACTTACACAAGTATAGAAATTTCTACATAAACGTATATAAACTTTAAGTTAATATTTTCAATTCAATTTATCATTCCTTTCTAAAACTGTTAATTTGATGATTTCATTGTATAATATTCAAATCAGAGCTTTATGTGCTAAATCTACGCATTGTTAATACATATTTTTAAACAACATTAATATATTTAATATACATTTAAAAGGTTTTTAGATTGGCGAACTTTTCAATGAAATTTCATGAATTCCTAAATGCTTGAAAATAAATACTTGTAAAATTAAATAATTGTAGCGTGTAAAAATATAACAAAATCACGTATTTGGTAAAACGAGTTGATATCACTAAAAGAAAGCAAAACAGATGTTATAACAATTCAAAGAGATTTAGCGTTTGTTTACAGTGGTGGTCAAGTGATATGACCTTCCCAACACAGACTACATTTCAGTATCGTCAGAGTTCGAAGGTGGTTTGTTGGCCGCCATTCTACGAACCTATCAAAACCTTGAATTTTGCACGACCATCTGTACAGGGAGAACGTAGCGGTTTATTAAACGGAAACGGGCCATTCGAGGTATCTATTGTGCACTCTTTGAAAACGTTTAACCATTATAAACTATCCCTAAGAAATATATCAAATAAACAATGTTAAAGGTCACCAGCTTAACATTGCCTTTACTATTTGAATGTTTTCAACATCCCCAAAACCAACAGAAAATCCGTGTTTTTACAGGTTATTATAAAACCAATTCAATAAATATAATCATTTATTCACGTTATTATTTTTAAAACACTCAAATATCTACGATGTTATTTGATTCATGTCTTCATCGAAGATCTGAGATTAAAAACTGATAAGCAGAGAAAATTAAAGTAATTTTGAGTGATTGATGAAGTTGAATGATCAAACGAAAAACAATGTTTCTTGCTTCATATAATGCTATCGTGTTTAACAGACATGTAATTACACATGATACCTATATTTAAACATCCAAACTAATGAAAATTTTCAAAATTAAAATCATCAATAAAACGTTGATTCCTCGGCAAGGATTATATTATTAAATACTTTTTTGAGATTCATGTGCTCCTGTGTGAATAACGTAGTAAACGTGATTCGGATGATCCAGTTTCTCAGAATAATACAAAACCTGCTAGACACATACACTAAACATAATAGTTGTCAAATAGTTATTTACGACATGAGTATCATAAGATATCTTATTACAATACGAAATTGGAGAATTATCAAACAAGACTCTTTAGCCGAAATTGTTAACTAATTGAATATTGTAATATAATGTTACTATTTGAATACCATAGAAAGTAAGACGTAATTTGTCAAAACTCATGTGAACTATAATTTTTCTTTAAATTTTACTCCTTATCCTGCGAAAGATGTGTGACAGTACTTATGTTAACAGTTCTACTGCCATGAGTTTAATTAATTAGTTAACAGTACGCAAATTATTGTTTTTGGTTTTAAAGAAGCATGGATATACAGAGTATCGGGGAAGGAAACGTCGAAAGTTTGAAAAAAGCTGTTTAAACAATTTTAATCATATTTTGTCTAATAAAATACATAGATATTTTGAATGGCTGAGCTGCAATAAACACGCAAATTTTGGTTTGAAAATATGATTTCTACGCAAAACTTTGCATTCTAGAATCATGTAAACAGACCAGAAACACGTAACATCTTTATTATTAACAATATAAATTAATATATTAGTTCAGAAAAAAATTAACCGAGAAATAAAAAAGCAGTCGAACTGTGAAAATTGGGTGCTTTTTTATTTCTAGGTTAATTTTTCTTTCTGATCAAATGTATTCATTTATTTTGTTAATCATAAACAATTTAGATATTAATGAAGTGTTTATATGCTTCTACAACGCAAATAGTTGCCTAGAAAACATATATCCAAACCAACTTTTGAATGTTTATTGCGGATTAGCCATTTGGAATATCCGCGTAGTTTATTAGACAAAATAAGCTTAAAAATGTCTAAACAGCTATTTTTCGAAGATTCGACATTTCTTCCCCGAATATCCTGTATATAAAAGGCTTGATTTCTGTTGGTACGCGACGGAACGGCGTTCCGGTTCTTTGGAAATAATTATGAAATTATATTATGTATAAATAGCTATTGCTATTATATTAATAATTAATTTGAGGCGCGTTTCGGGGCCTAAGATTCTAAAAATAAAGGATATATGTATCATAGTAACTCTTATGACGACACTGTTCTCAGTTCCGTCAAGTTTTAATTTAGAGAATCAAAGTGAATGGTCTAAGTTTACTCACCTAAATAAAGTTTATCTTACTATGCATACTATTTATAAAGTGTTTTATGTTCAAAACAAGTGTTGCCTCAACAGCATATATTTTCACGTATTGTTCCTAATTGCTATGCAATATTCAATACGGACTATGTGAACCTGCAAAAAGGGGGGAAAAACACCTACTGCTCCAGAAAATATTTTCTACTCGTCGGGATTCGAACTCGGGTCTTTAAAGTTAACTCACCTCACACGGTTCCCCCTCACCACCAGGTACACGACAAGACTACCTCCTTTCCGATGCGAAAAGAAAGTGAAGCATTTGCAGTTTTTAAAAAAAACAGGGTGTTCAATTTATCTTAATACAAGATCTATTTTTAAAAAGAGATTTCATTAAACAAAAATCTCTAGCGTTCATATTGTTTTTCGACAATGTTATAAAGATCAGTCGGGGCTAATATTATACAGTAGAAAATTGGAGTTAATGTATTACACTTTAAGAGTTGTTATTTATTTATGTCCAAAATTAACAAGAAAATGTCAAATGATAGGAAATATATTCTATTATAATGACCATATAGCAAACACTCAGAATGTAACAATATTTGGGAGGAAAAAAATCAAAACTAAAATGCCTAATTTTTCCAATCAAAAACTTTACCTCCGTGATATAAATCTTTTGATGTTACTTCGTTATTTTTTATGACACGATATTTTTGAAAATAGGTTATCATTGAGAAAGAATTAATATTCTTTTCTGCGTTGAAATAATGCAATAATATTAATCGTGTCATGATATATACAGCCTCAAATTTGTGGGGCTAATATGATACAACTTTAGAGGCTAATGTAATACGGGTGTCGGGGCTATTTTGATACACTAAAAATTAACACGCAGACAACTGGAAGGGATTTTTTTATGTTTAATATTACATCAAAGGCGCTAAAATTTCGATTTGATGTTGATAAACTATCCAAGTGTTTATCTGAGAAAGAAAGAGCAGGCGACAATTCATATAGATTTCCTCGTTCTCCCCCCTACCCAGTACATGGTGATTCACTTATGATTATCAATTGGCGGACGCTTCTGCTGTTTCAGTGCAGTTACTGATTTTTCACTGGAATCACAAGGAACCAGGCCTACAATACGAGCTAACACCATCCCTTCAACTCCAGATATCAACTGTTCTCATCCAGTACTTTTGAGATAATACTGTTGGAAAAACATTCAAAAAAACAGTAGCCCTCCAAAGAATAAGGAAGCGGTTAGACCCAATAGCAGCAATCATTACTAGTGAAGAGTGGATCATTACTAGGAAAGAGTGGAGTGTTTAATTTACATCAATTTAATATCTCTTTTTAAAAAGAGATTTCATGAAACAAAAATCTCTAGCGTTAATATTTGTTTTCGACAATGTTAATAGGTATTTGTTTGCAATTTTCGAAAATTCAGATCGTTCGCCCAAAATTGAACGTAAGCCACCTTTAAACATCTTGTGCTTCGAGGAATAGATTTACAGAAAAATTGGAGCTCTTTTTGAGGAAATTATGTAAATATGATGGGGTTTGGTGTAAAGTACCTTCAAAATTAAAAGATTCGTTTCAAATTCAAAGATTCGTAATATTAGCCAGATCGTTCAAGGAATATCCATTTTGGTGAAAATCGTGTTTACTTTAGGCTCTAGAATTACTTGCACGAAGACGGATTCACAAAGAGGTTTTTTGGAAAATCACTTTTTCGGGTTCAAAAAATAAGCATTTTGACAGCCTTGTGTATAGAAAATAAAAGAACAATACCAACAATCCACTTTTTTCGAACTAGCTACTTACAAAACGTGTTTTCTGTGAAAATTTCGACACATCCTCCTACAGCATTACGTAACTCTCTTTACACGTGGAGGTAAAAATATTCCAGCGTTACTGGGATTTGAACTCGGATCCCTGTAGTCTGTAGGTCTAGCTCGACCGCACTGTGCTATCACAGATACTTCTCAACACGCTGCCCAAGCACACTTATTACGAAAAGAATAGTTACGTGATATTCATTGCACTTATATTTTTATTAGAGGAATGTTCTACATGTGTCAAAGGTATCAAATTCGCAATAGGAATTCAAATGATTACAACCCACGCAACTACATAGCTCATTTTACTAAGAAATATTTTCAACCAGAAGCCGTGGTCTTTAGAACCCTCTGTGGAAGTCGTTCCCGGTCTTATCTTTCGGCGACAATGGCCAAGGTTGAATTACGTCACAGATGAAAGTTGCGATAACGCCAGAGCTCAACACCGGCGCGCGTGCAGACGTTCTGAAGCCAGAATCGCAATAGGGGCATATTTATACGTGATTCTTAAAGACATTAACACACTAAAATAAGTAGTGGCGCCTCAAAACACATGCTTTATGTGATATTTGTAATGGATACGAATGATTATAACTATACAATTAACCGCAAAATTGTTTCTACCCGCAACAATTATTCACCGTGGATGAGATTCGATCTTACGTGCCTAAGCTTCTCCAACAGTGCGCTTACCTGCTATACCACAGAAACCCTTATAACTTTTGTCTCTCACAAAAATGATTTTAAAGTGTCATGTATCACAGATTTGACTAAAAAAGAACGTGCGGCGTTTAGATGCTTGTGTTAACTACAGACGGACAGACAGACGCCAACATGAGATCTACACCATTCTCTTAAACGTTCTTGAGATTATGGAAAAAAATAATAAGAACCGATGACGCCGCTTTTGTGAACATTTTGAAAATATCTCTGGGTCTTTATGTAAAGTACCTCCCAAAATTAAAATATCGGTTTCGAATTAATGGGACCGTGATATCAACAAGATCGATTGGGATCGATCAATTTTGGACAAAATCGGTTGAACAATTTAACCCCTAGCGTTGTTCGCAGACGGAAGACTGATAGACAAACGTTTCGCCGTTATTCAATTTTTCGGTAACAACGATCCACAAAACATGAATTCTGGCCACTAAACGCGTTAAAAGATTTCCCCCTAAATTTAGCAAATAAATTTATTCACTTTTTCGTTACCAAGATGGAACGGTTTTTCTGCGAAAATTCGCCGTATTCTGATGCACGATTACAATACCTTTTCTTCTTACGACAGTAAGTGCGAGAAGGTAACAATTAATAAAAACATTAAATCCTTTTTTCCACCCCCATTTCCGTCTTTCTTAAGGCCTAATAAAATAACCTGTCCAACATAAAATGTATTAACCCCTATGTTATTTTTCCTAGTTTACCTATCCCCGTCTCAGTACAGGGGAGTGGAGGCAAAACTAGGAGAAGAAAAATCCCACACCACTAACACCTGGCTGTAGAGTCCCAACTGGGAGAGGCAGCTGAAGAGAGCATCAACCTTAGAAGCGTCGGCAATGAGCGCAACAATGGATGCTGTGGGCAGCGACAATTGACGCTGCCAAAATTGGACACATATTTGCTTATCAATTCCTGTTCAATTTGTTTTGTTTTTCAGTTAGCATTGCTGTGATTAAATGTTCTTATAAGTCTTGTTTATGGACCACTAATTCGTGTTTCGAATACATAAAATTATTTTTGCCTGATCTCAAGATATTCTAAAATCATTCTTAAATATTATATTTTCTTTTAAATGATGACCTTACAAGTACAACCAAACAAATCATAATTAGTCTCTTCATAAATAATTAAGAAATTAAACAGTTATAGATGCCCCGGAAAGCAGTAAGCTCGCTAAAACATTTCATTTTCGCTGCGAACTCTATTTCAAAATCTATTTTAATTTGCTACTTTAGTTATTGAGAAAGGTAAAATACTTTGGAAAGTAAATGAATGAATACTATTATAAATACGTATTACCTAATGCATATCTGCGTATATATATATATATATATATATATATATATATATATATATATATATATATATATATATACACATACTTCTCGACTTTAAACTTGATTACAACATTTTATTGAACTAGAGATATTCTAACATTAACGTTAAGTAAATAAAGGCCGGTATTACACTGTAAAAGATCTTTGTCAAAGATATTTTATAAAAGAAATATGGCAGTGTAATAGCCAATATTTTATAAAAGATTTCTTTTATAAAATTTCTTGAATAAAATGTAGTCTCCGGCTTCCAACTTTTATCATATTTGGTAACATGGCGTCCGATATAGGGGTATTGCTTCAACCAAAGTCATAATTGCTGAGTGCGAGTAATTAGAATGTTTATATAATACTGTCCTTCCGAAATACAAAAGTAAAACCAAACGAATTAACGTTTGTAGGACACATTTTCCCGGGAAGTGGAAAATATGGTGTTTGGAAAATTCCCAGTTCAGGATGATAATTTTTTTAAACTTCCCTATCAGAGGACTGAATTTCGAAAGAAGGAAGAACGACAAAGAAAATTGAAAGTTTCCTCATCCATCCTCAAATAATTCATTTCGAAGGTCTTTAATCAATGCTTCACAATGTGGACCCATAACCTCACCATGGCGTTGTTCTAAAGCCTCACCCTCAAACGTTTTCTTACTTACCGTTTGCTACATTAGCATTAAACATAGATTAGTTATAATAAAACATAAAGTAGCAAAACACAACTATTTGTGCGTAATTGATTGTAAATCGCGAGCAAACCTACATAAAATTTGGACGAAATGTAATACGCTCATCAAATTTCTTTGTCAAAGTTTTCTCATCAAAGTTCAAAGACTGCCACAAAGTTCTTTATCAAATATATGTCATATAACTTTTATAGTGTAATACCGGCCAAAGTTGCCGAATGCTATATCTTTCCCATTCATGTCGCCAACAATGAACGTCTCGGAAACACATCTCAAATATCCATAGTTGAATATTATAACAACAAAATATCAAATTTTTCTAATAAATGTTCCTTCAAGATTCCGGTATTTTCTGTTTTTCTTTCATGTTATATTTAAATACTATTATTAAGAGAGAAAACCTCATTGAGATAATTTCAATTAAATCAATGCAACTCGAAGAGCAAACGCTCGTGCGATTTGAAGAATAAACGCTAGTTTCTTTCTGTACTCAGAATTCGTCTTGTATATGAGTTAGGGCACGGGGATATCAACATTTAAGAAAATGTTCACAGAATACATTTCTCCCTACAGTACATTACACACAATTTTTAACTGTTTTTGACATTAAATGAAAAATACAGCGTCGTAATAGCGCCTTGTCCATCCCGACAATCATCAGAATTCAAAAGAAATTCAGAATGACAGCTCGTCAAACGAAAATTCAAATTTGCTATTTCAAAAATTGTAAAATTATCTAAAGAACTTATATTTTTAAACAATTGTACGTGATCTTTATTAAAGGACTGATTATTTGAAAGGAATATTTGAAGATCTGTTTTTGATGAACACATTTCATTAAGGAAACAAACTATCTTCAATACTTAAGTTGTAGGAAAACGCCGAAAAAAAATTGTTTTGTTGCATTTTTGGAAAAATTCAGTATATGAACGAAAATAATCTCCACCATCGTCTTATAGCGTCCATTACGCTATCCGGCAATAAAATTTAACCAGAAAAGTTCATGCCATTTTTTAATTTTTGAAAATGTTTCAGGGGCTTCAGAGTACCATCCAAAAATAAAATATTGATTTGAAATTCAGGAGGGCTCGACATCAGCCAGATCGCTTGCGGAATATCAACTTTGGATAAAATTGCCTGAACAGTTTAGCCGCTAGCATTGTTCACAGAAGAAAATACGTTTTACCATTAATCGTTTTTTTTTTTGTATTTACTACCCACCGAACCTGGCTTCTGGCTACACTACATGCTAAAGGGATTTTATTCTATATTTATCAACTGAATTTATCCACTTTTTTTTACACCAGGCCCCGGAAATTACAGTTTTTTGTGTCGAAAATTAGCCGATTTCCTCCGTAGAATTACGTAACTTTTTACTTTCTCGTATACGCACATACATACGGAGTAATATACGTAGTATAGAGAAAGTTATGTAATGCTCCGCGAAAAAAACGGCGAATTTTCGGCAGAAAAAATGTATTGCCGGGCCCTGAAAACAAAGGAGTGGATAAATCCAGTTACTAAATTAAGAGAAAAAATCTCTAACACGTGATGTAACCATAATTCCTGTTTTGTGGGTCTTTGATGCCAAAACACCAATTGAAAGCAGAACGTCAGTCTGTCTGCGTCTGTCCGTCTCTCCGTCCATCTGTGAACACGACTAGCGTCTAAACAGATCGTACGATCTTTTCCAAATTGAAGAATCACTTGTCGATGTGATTCTAGTTGAAACTTTGAGATTTTAAAAATCATTCTTTAAAATTTGAGGGTACATTACATGAAGCCGTCGGTCATTTTCAAAAGTTTCTCAAAAACGACCCCAAATTTTTTCTTTAAATTTTTTCTAAGAATAGAGTAAAATACACTTATAAAGGCGACATACGTCCTATGTCCACTGTAAACTCTGAATTTTCGAAAATTGGAAAAGTTTGAATTTTTTCGGCGTTTTCCTACAACTCTAAAATTGAACACAGATTTTTCTTTCAAATGAAATTTGTTGTCCGTAAATAATTCTTTCAATAAGGTCATATAATTTTTTTTTTTGAAAATTACAGACAGACGATCAGACACATCAACAGACACACGATCATACAGGCTTTTCGTCGTCGTTCGATTTTTCTGTATCAACGACCCACAAAACATTGGTTTTTGGCAACACGAGTTAAATGATTTTTTCTACATTACACAACATTATTTAACCCTTTTTACGTTACCAGGACCCGGCATTAACAGTTTCCCCATATATTCTAACAAAAATATTCGAATGTTGTTGAAATAATGCCTTTATTATGATTTACCTATAGATTTGTTAAGAATACCAAGTAAAGAACAGAAGATTCCTTTCTTATTGTATTTCATTTCATATTGTTAATAAATCTCTTTTTAATATTTACTGATTATTTCACCTTTGGAATTGATTGAAAATTTTCGTTGAATAGAAACAATGAAAAACAATTTTTTCTTCCTTTCTGGTAATTATGTAGTAAGAAGAAAAAGTATTGTAATCATGCGCCGGGAGACGGGGATTTTTCGACAAAAACCTCTAAATTCCGATCACTGGTCACGACAAAAGTAGATAAATTTTATTCTTGTATATAGTAAATTACTTCAATACGTTTGTAGACAGAATCCATGTTTTGTGGGTCCTTGTTACTAAAAAATCTATTTACGACAAAACGTCTGTTTGTCCGTCTGTAGTTAACACAAGCATCTAAACGCCGCACGTTCTTTTTTAGTCAAATCTGTGATACATGACAGTTTAAAATCATCTTTGTGAGGGACAAAAGTTATAAGAGTTTCTGTGGTATAGCAGGTAAGCGCACTGTTGGAGAAGCTTGGGCACGTAAGATCGAATCTCATCCACGGCGAATAATTTTTGCGGGTAGAAACAATTTTGCGGTTAATTGTATAGTTATAATCATTCGTATCCATTATAAATATCACATAAAGCATGTGTTTTGAGGCGCCACTACTTATTTTAGTGTGTTAATGTCTTTAAGAATCACGTATAAATATGCCCCTATTGCGATTCTGGCTTCAGAACGTCTGCACGCGCGCCGGTGTTGAGCTCTAGCGTTATCGCAACTTTCATCTGTGACGTAATTCAACCTTGGCCATTGTGCGTCGCCGAAAGATAAGACCGGGAACGACTTCCACAGAGGGTTCTAAAGACCACGGCTTCTGGTTGAAAATATTTCTTAGTAAAATGAGCTATGTAGTTGCGTGGGTTGTAATCATTTGAATTCCTATTGCGAATTTGATACCTTTGACACATGTAGAACATTCCTCTAATAAAAAATATAAGTGCAATGAATATCACGTAACTATTCTTTTCGTAATAAGTGTGCTTGGGCAGCGCGTTGAGAAGTATCTGTGATAGCACAGTGCGGTCGAGCCAGACCTACAGACTACAGGGATCCGAGTTCAAATCCCAGTAACGCTGGAATATTTTTACCTCC
>BLKR01012206.1:0-22212 GCA_011170035.1 Teleogryllus occipitalis | reverse complement strand
AATTTTTTTGTGAAGAATAAAAGTATTTTAACATATTAGAAACAGTGAGGTGCAATATTCCAGGGACCATTAAGAGCTAATTGCAAAATTAATGATTAATTAATAGCTCTTGAAGTTTAACAGAAAATACCTCCAATCGTTTCTCTGCAGATATTTAAAGAAAGAGAATTCACTCCCAGTCCGAGACAATAAAACACTTACGATCTTTTTCATACATAATTTTTAATTGACAACCATAAGTCAAAATATGTTTATAAAATTATCAGCGTAAATAATAGTCATATGTGTTGTACTTAGCACGAATCGTCTTTAATTTTCTTATGTCCACCGTGCATGTGTCAAATAAGCAAAACACCCAACCGTCACATCAACAGACATCACAAGTCTATTTGCTAATTTTTATTTCAAAGAATTTGAATCTGTCAATACGTACATCATTTGTGAGTAGGGTGTATGAGATATTAGTGAACAGTTAAAAAGCTTCGTTTAATTCATATTCAATGGAAAGACCAACTAAAATCAACTCTTCCGCGCTCTCCTTTACTCTGCATTTTGTCACCACTCTCTACCCACTATCCACATCCACCGTACTCCTCCCCCCTCCCCCTCCCCCTCCACTGGCCGCCCCCCTCACCGGTGACACGTCCGCTGGCCAGCGCGCACGAGTGGCAAGCGGCCACAAATCGAAACATTATAACGCGCATATGCAACGGGGCCTCGCGAATGAACCTCCAGGATCATTTGTCGCGCGCCCGGCCCCGCCCCGCCCCCTCGCCCCGCCTCTCTCTATCCGCGCGCATAAAGTGTTTCAAAAGGCTGACAAAATGCCTGCGGCGAGTGGGTGGTTGTGCTCGACCGGGGCGGGGTGTTACTTTTCAAAAGCTCTTCACAATCTCCGCTGCGTTACGTGGGCACGGCGTGGGCTATTTTTTTGCGCGTTCGTCGCCGCCCGCTTGCGGGTGGGGTGGAGGTCGAGGGGGGATGTGGAAAAACCGCGGATGTATTATAGAGAAGGGGGTGATGTGTGGGGATGGGGACGGGCTCCGGCTGTCCTCGCAGTCCTCGTTGACCCTGTGCTCCTGCCGTCCGGTTGGGTGACGTTTTCGCAGATTTTTGTCTGCCGCGCCGATGATGTGCGAGTGCTCTTATCGAGCTCGATGCATTTTTCCTTCCCTTTCGTCCCTCCGGTGCCCTATCTCTTCCTTATTCATTATTTTCTCCTCGTATTCTTATCGGACCTTCAATTATTATCTCTCACTTCTGCTGAAGGTTCTCCATCAATTTTCCATCTACAAATTGAAAAAAAAAACTAAAGTGTCAAGATTTAGTAATGAAGTGGATTATATTTTAAATATATTGTAACAATTAGTTCTCCCATTTCTGCATAATAAATATAACGATTTTTATTTGGGAAGGAGAATGTCCTTTGGGAGGTTTCTGTATTCTTGGTGTTCTAAAGTTGTAAACTATTGTGCCTACAGCTGTGTATATTCAACAAATCACTACTAAACGGCATGTATAAAAACAAGAATTCTCTCGCACTATTTTTCAGTGATATTCTCTACATTCGGCTATCGCATTTATTTATTTTTAAAATACGCACATCACCTTTGTTTACCTTTTTTAAATTTCCTCTTGGCTTTTTCTGTAATTACTCAGTTCTTCCTGTCAGTTCTCTACAATTCTCATACCTTCCAACGTTGTGTGAATAATATACTGCAATATTCTCTTCTCATATTGTATTACTTTTACTCATTACAAACTCTTTGTTTTTGAATCATTCCCAATATCCATTTTTTCACGAGCTTTTTATTTTTCTCAGTATCTTTTGTTAAATTTCTCATTCCTATTCTACTTTCTTGTCACGTCTCCCAAAGCACATATTTTTTCATTTTCACTTATTTTCTTTCTAACCTTTTGGCTGTCTCGTCTTCACGTCTCCTCCCCTCTTTCTTCATCTTCTCTTCTTCGCTTTCCTTTCACACCCCTCTCACTCTCTCTCTAGTAAAACGGCCTCCCCCTTTTCTACACTTTCTCTTTTCATTCCATACTCATCCCTCTTTCAGCTATTACTCCCCTATCTCTCCCCTATTCCTACTCTTCTTTCTTGCCACGTCTCCCAAAGCACATACTTTTTCATTTTCACTTATTTTCTTTTTAACCTTTTGGCTGTTTCATCTTCTCGCCTCCTCTCTCCTCTTTTTCTTCCGCTTTTCTTCTTCGCCTTCCTTTTCCACCCCTCTCACTCTGTCTATTAAAAGAGCCTCCACCCTTTCTACACTTTCTCCTTTCATTCCACACTCATCCCTCCATCAGCTACTACCCCCTCTCTCCCCCTCCCTCCACCTACCGCCCAGCGAGCGACACAGCAGTCTGCGCGCGGTGTCCGCCCGCACTGGAGAACGGCGCGCGTTGTTATGGTGCTCGTGTTTTCAATCACGCCATCCCGCCATCGGTAACTGTGTCAAAATATTCAAATGTCCCCCCGAGCGCGGCAACAGTCCCCCCCCATCCCCTTCCCTCCCACGCCGCGCCGCGCCGCGCCGCTCGGCCACCCTCCTGTTTTGCATGGAGCTCTTCAAATTCGCACGTTTGGAGGGTCCGCGACCGCGCGCGCGGCTCGTCATACTCTGTGCACTATGTATATGGATGCGCCCCGCCCCCGCCGCCCCCGCCGCCGCCCGCGCTCGACATGGCGCGCCGTTCCGGCCGGAGGATCGGGAGGTATAGTCGCCACTTCCGCCGGGGGACTCGATGATTGGCCGGAAGCGGCCGATGACGGGGCCGCGAGATTAGCCGGAATCGGCGACGAGGGGATTGCGGTGCGCGGATCTCCGACACGGCGGTTCGCAGCGCGGTTTGGGAAAGAACGCGCGTGATTGATGCGGGACGCGTTTTTGATGCATGCAGGTAGGTGAAATTTGGGTGTTTAATGATTGGGACCATTTAATTTAAAATGAATAAACTACTTCAATTCTGCACTAAAACAAATTTTTGCTTACGTACACGTTTCCAATATACTGTATGTATAGTATACGCTTCGTTTAGAAACGAAAACCATAATCGTAAACCTTTTCTCGCAGAAAATATTGAAAATTTCAATATAAATAATAGCATGATTTTTTTCATGACGGTCTACCAGTATACTGGTTTTAAAAATTCTCCGAAATTTTTCTGGCAAAGGCCCTGTCAGTTATAGAATTGAAAGTAGTCCATTTAGCTGAAGCTGATAATACTTTTCTTACTTCGTAATTAAAACATTGTTGGTCCAAAACGTCATTTTTCGCTGCAGTCTTACAATACCTTCTCTATAGTACATAAGTAGTATTCGAAAAAAAAATTAGGAACATGGGGTGACGGCATGTTAAATAAGAGATGAAAATGTGGACATACACTTATACGATTAACACTATTTACCAAATGATTATGATCAACATAGAAAAGGGGCATAGACTAAATTCTAGTGTTTTACAACAGACAGGGTATTAAAGTTATTTTAAATCAGTTTTAAGTAATTTACTTCAACACATATTTTGCACAGTATACCTCAATAAACGAAGTAACACATCATAAATTTCTCCTTAAAAAAATAAAAATCAATACTTTTTCCATAATTTTAAGATAATTTGAATGGCAGTTATTAAATTATTTCAATTCTTCACATCTTCAAAAGGCGGGATCTTTATGTGTCATTGTTTTATTTCTATAACTCAAGTTACGGATTATCGAAGAAAGTCCGCAGAGAAATTGGAAACGAAATTTATGTCTTCACATATTGTAAATAGAAAACTATGATCTTTGAGCTATACTTTTCGAGAAATGCATGACACCAAGCAACAGAAACTTGGTGATTTACTCTTTTGGTTGGGTTTGTGTGTCCCGGGTCAACGTTAGAAGATGAAATCATTCATATTTGGCATGCAATTCGAACTCTCAATTCCGCCCAGTGCTGTTAATATTACCCCTAGTTCATTTTTTATTGACAAATTGAAATGTATCGCTACAAGTATAACTTTTTATGATAATGTTCAGAAGAACTTTATTGCACATCAACTCAACATAAATCGCATACTAAATGTGCATATAGAATATTGACTCCGTTGTTCGGGCAACATTTGATGCCACTACAATATTTTGAGTGGAAGGGTTCCAGTCTCGACGATGGCGGAATTTTACCACTAGCTAAATAGCTAAGTCAAATTCAACCATTGCATGCAGGAGAAATCTAACGGCCGTGTGTTCTGATTGATAATTGTGCATGTCCAAAATTGTCCGATCAATACCAGGCAAATGCCGGAGCCCTTAACAAATGAGTCATGAACCACGCGCCATCTTTCTTTTTTCATCGTTGTTCTTTCCTCTCCCCTTACACACAAACACACACAAATTCATTACCCTACATGGCGGAAGACCAATTCCGAGTTTAGAGCTTGTCCTGACTGGGACGGCACCCTGCGGGGAGAAATACCTGGAGATGGGATAACCCCGCAAGCCGGTATGTAGGATGGCGCCGAATCTCACGTTCTAGCGGGAAGGAAAGCAGCCTTGTGGGATACAACACGCACTACTTTTGCGGGACTAATTATCACAGCATTTGGCGCCCCCGGAACAAAATAATCAACTAATCATTCTCTCATAGAACGGAGGTTGTGTGTCCACCGACAGGGTCAGCGTGTATACCTCTTGTCCCGTCGACTACCAGCCCCTTTCCCGTCGCCCATCGCCCATTCGCCCACCCGCCCGCTCGCCCACCCGCCCGCTCGCCCACCCGCCCGCGGACGCCGCAACGCAGCCACCCACAAACCACTTGGTGCCGACGCCGCGCCGCGCCGCGCCGCGCTCTCGCCACTTGTTTCATTTTTGCCTCTCCCGTCAGTTCTGCACCGCGGCTGAATGACTCATTATCATTACCAACACGATGAAACCCCTCGCGTATATAACACAGGAACCAGTGTTGCCAATAAAACACATTTCACACCTCTTGATGAAGTCGAGTACTGAGCGGTTGCGCTGTACCGCCCACCACGCCGGGTTCGCGCCTGCCCGCCTCACCCTCTCTCCCTCTCACCCCATCACCCTCTCATCCCGCCGCACTCTCACCCCGCCGCCCTCTCACCCATGCGCCGCGCTGCGCGTTCGTGCCCTTTATCGTGTGCCCAGTGCGACTGCGCGGGTGAGGGAGAAGGGGAGGGGAGGCAAGGAACGAGAGGGGACAGCACGTGATGAGAACACAGGGTGAATACGGAGGTGAGTGTTGAAGGGAGGATCCAAAGCGACGAGGGAAACTGTGGGATGTGAGCTTTGGAAGAACCAAATAACACGAGAAAGGGGTCATCTACTAACAGTAGTGTTTTCCAAACTAGCTTAATGCGACTAGTGAGCTCAACTGCTATTCGTTTTATACACTTTATATTCATATTAGCGTCCTTTATCTGTTTGCTCATATCGGGAGTCGTGGGTCATTTGTGGGCGTTCATTGATTAATAAAGAGCTTGTCACAACGCAGGAATAATGCAGAGAGAGCAAAGAACAAGACCTTTTTTGATGTTCAAGACCCTGTTTGTAGACAATTACTGAACTTTTTACGTTTGACAATATGAGAATGGTATATGCAGTGCATTGCAATGCAGCAGTGCAATTGTAAAAAAAAGTGAAATTGTAAGATGAAAATACATTGACGTTACGCTATTGCTGTTGTCTTTTTTTTTCCTATAGATGATAAAACATCTCTGCAAATGTAGGATATTTCTTGAAATCATTTATTTCAAACTAGGCGGAAGAAATGCATCAAACCATATAAAGTGCTTCACTTCGGTGAATATTTACTTCCACTATTTCTCCCAAAACTAAATATATATTTCCATTCCAGGCATGCATCTCCTGAAAATTTATCATAAAGATTCATACGGAAAATGAAATATTGTTAATTTTAATTGCAAATTCCACTTCAGTTATGGCTTTCTTTCCAATGCTCACACAGGGACATTACATAACCTTATTTAAACTCAAATGAATTTCGTAATAATTCTGGACATTGACGAAATCTGTAGTAGATCTCAGACGTCATCCTCTGGTGGTTTGCAGCAGAACTATTGGCATTGATGCACACTTGAATCTGTGATATAAGGCAAAAAATGTCCAGAAAAGTAATTATTCTGAAAATATATTACTGTTTATGTTTGTAAATCATAGCCTATAGTACTCCATGCCTTCAAAGGAAGTTAGCACAAAAGTTTCATTGGCATTGGTTGAGTAGATTCAGAGATTACCGCGCTGCAAGACAACGCACTTTTGTCTTTATATATTAGTGTAGATAGATATATATCGACATTTTCGTTTTTCACTTGTCCTCTCGATCTCACCCCGAGTGCAGGCTGATGCATGTGTTGCGATGAGTGCTGCCGTTCTTTTATCGTCTGCCCAATGCGCCTGCGCAGGGCACATGGAAGGGGGCGGGGCGAGAAGAATTGGGAGGGGAGAAATGGTTGCGCGAAATAATAGTTTATACGAATTAGGATGTAAAAAGCGTTTTTGATTTGTGGTTTTTGAAAGAAAGTGTGTAGAAAGAGGGAAAACGGAGAGTTAAAAGTAGTGCGAGAAACCACTAGTATGAAAATACGAAAATGCGATCAGCTTAAAGATACAAATACAGTAGTTTCGTTCCTACTAGCGGTTATAATCCTCAACTTTTTCTTACACCACCAGAATTTGCGTCGCTTTATTGTCTCATACCTTACCCTCCTGTGAACTTCATCTCTGATTCTCAAAAAGCCTAACATTGATTGTCAAGTCAGCATGTGAACATTAAAGGAGAAAGGACAAATAATAATTAAAAATCCGAGTCAGTGAGACATTCGGGTGTAAATAATGGTATCTATCATTTTAGCAAATGTGGAGATAATGGGTTTTATAAAAGAAAATAGCTCCCTATATTCCAAGTGGATTTAGTAGCAGACAAATGACAATGGTAAGTGAATGACAATGGATCATACGTTATGCACAGCTCATTTTGTGTTAAAAATATTACATAGTTATTTTTATATGATACGCACTGTCGTTTACACAACAATGCTGAGCTTTCCAATGGGCTCGATGCAATTTTGAAGAGGGTCAGTGATGAGCAAGGGGCCGATTGGGGGTCAATAGCCGAATGTGAACAGATTACTAATCAGTATAATCAAGAACCTATTGAATACAAACAAAAATATGAATGAACTTGATATTAAGCTTATTTCTGATATAAAGCAATAAAGTACAAAGTCTAAAGATATATTATAAATTCGCTCATTTTCTTTCGTATCCATCATTCGTCCTTAATAAATACATTTACAAAAATCTGAAAATTGTAACTAGTATGTGTTTTTCGAACAATACTATCGCTCAAAACAGTACTCTCCGGGATACCCTCTCGAGAAATAAATGTGGCCAATTCCTAAAATCACTCACCATTTTGTAACCATTACGCTCCACAAAAGATTAGAAACCTAGCTAGTCCAAGATGGAAGCGTCTTCAGCTATTAAAAATAGAGGTATTTACAAGATTATTGATGTTCAAAACGGATATTTTAAAGGCACTTACGAGCTTTTACTTTAATAACTGCAATTCGTTTTCTTATCAACCAAGACTATTTTTGAAAGCGTTCAATATCATCTTCGATTACCAGAATGTACAGACCCTGAGATTCAAGTATCACTCATTGAGCTTTGTGTTGTGAGTCGTTTAGTTCATTCATAAGAATGTGAGCGATCCTTCAGTTCACCGTTCCTCAGCCCTCCCGCATCCTGTCACAATCTCACTGCTTGGCCCAGCGTTCCCTCTTGTATTTCGACCGCATCTTTTTGAATACATCACCCGCGACCTCACGTCTCGCTTGTGGTGATCACCAACCGAATCTCCTTTCCTTCATTTACAGTCGCTGCTATTCACTTTCATTGACAGTAGTTAGTGTTAATGACAGCCTGCTTGATGCAAAGCATGATGGCTTCTTTTTGTCTTCATTATGGTCCATGATGTGTAAGAAAACTCCCACACAGAACTCACTCGACAATTGTATAACGCTAACAATAGTATTATATACTTAATTTTCCGCTTCTATGGAAGTCTTTATCACAGATTTTGCTTAGCCTTTTGAATAATAATTTGCATTGTTTGCACTTAAATATATGGTACATTATTATTCACTCAAAGTATGTCATAGAAGAGCAAAAAATTAATTATATTCAAACGGTGCAAAGGACAAAATTATATTGCTGATTAATACTAGAAATTTAAAATGTGTAATCAATTTTGTAATTAAACAAGCTCAACTACTTGGCTTTTTGTACAAAAAACTATTTCCTAGCAATAAGTTCCTAATCAGACTTGTATGATTCTTGCAATCAAAATAATCATTACCGTAAAAGAATATTTTAATTATTTTTAGCACATCACACGTACATATCAGAGAATTAACTTAGTTTAAAACTTTGCGAGTGAAGTGTATCGAAAGAAGTTTAAGAGGTAAAGATTCGAGAGCAAAAGAAAGGAAATAATGGCAAGCGACAAGGATAAAATCTTTCACATTGACAATAATTTAACTAAATCATCTGGTCGAACTTCGCACTTCTATTTAATAATTTTGATATGGAATTTAAATATATTTTTTAAATTAATTTTCGTTTTATGTTATGAATCGAAAAGCTAGATATACTTAACCAGAATCTACCTTATCAAGCGAAAAGAACAGCTTATGAGAAAGGAGGAATGTTTTTTCTGAACATACTCGTATATAAAATTACGAATTACAAATATTGATCAAATCATATTTGGAAAAAAGTATTTTATTCTCCTTAACTTCCTTCGTTGTACTTACTATCGCAAAGAAAATTATTGACATTCGAAATCATCTTAGCAAACTCGAATTGGATATACCTTACTAGCCCGCTTAACCGAGGTCACAATAGTAAGAATACAGGCACAATGTACTAGAGTTGCAACAAAATCGACGACGTCCAGAAGAGGCGAAACACGAGATGAAAGAGTTCCAAGATCTGTATTTTTGGCTTATTGTATCCACGCTTGGCGAGTGGGACAGACGATGGTGGCCACTGGCAAGTACAGACTAAGACAATGGTGAAGGTAGTGGTGGTGGGTGGTGGTGATGGTGGTGGTGGTGGTGGTGGTGGTGGTGGTGGTGGTGGTGGTGGTGGTGGTGGTGGTGGTGGCGGTGGCGGTGGTGGTGTGGTGGTAGTGTTGTGATGGTGGTGGTGGTGATGGTGGTGGTGGTGATGGTGATGGTGGTGATGGTGGTGGTGGTGATGGCGCTGGTGGTGATGGTGATGGTGGCGTGGAGGTAGTGATGGTGATTGTGACTAGCTGTGGTGTAGAATAAGGATTGGAGGTGATGTACCAGTGGCGATGGCGGTGAAGATGTTAGTGGCGAACGTGCAGGCGACGGCGGCAGTGACTATAGCGTGGTGTGGTGGTGATGTCTCAAAAAGGGGCGGCCCCTAACCCTCAAGATCATGAGATTCGGTGCCGATCTACATGACGGATATCGACGTTTCCTCCCCCAAGTACTTACGCCAGCGGAGCTCGGCCTCAGCCGCACAGACTAGGAGCTCGCGATTCAGAGGAAGATCAACCGAGGGGACTCAGGGATCATACCCCCCACCCCAGCCAACTTTTTTGAAATTTCGCTCTATTTGTTCAAAATAATTGATATATACATCTCATTCCATTCCAAGCACTATTCCCATTATGAAGTTACTCGTACATTTTGTTCATTTTTACTGACCAAATAAATAAATTTTTAAGAATATTTATGGTTTCTGAACTTAAAATGGTCCACGTTCTGGGCCCACCACTATTTCGCCTGGCCTCACGACACAAGTGACGCACACACACTACACTAGTGCACAAGAGGAGGGGAAATGAAGGAAAGATCGCGTGCGGTCCATAGTCCTTTTGCTAAGGAATTTCTTCAGTATTGGCTTGATAGTAATAGGGTAGATGGAAAGCTATCGATCAGAGCAGCTGGCAGCTAGAATTCTTCCGAGACAGCGATTGAATTTGCTTTAGTCCTCTATCTAGTGTCGAAAATCCGCTACAGTCGGAATATGAACGCTAGGACAGATACCCTCGAGTGGCAACAGCTGTTTTTCAGTCATCTTAGCTGGTCTGCTGGTCACGGAGGATATGTTACCAAAGCAAATCGGTGGTGGTGGCGATGCTAGACGAAGATGGTGGTGACAGTAGTAGTGGTGTCGGTGGTATTGGTGTAGGTGGTAGTAGCAGTGGTGGTAGTGGTAATGGTGGTAGTGGTAGTGGTAATGGTAGTGGAAGTCAGAATGTTGGTGGTGGTGATATTGATAGTGTTGTTGGCGGCGGTGGGCGGCGGCGGGGCGGCGGGGCGGCGGGGCGGCGGGGCGGCGGAGGATGGCGGCAGTGTGGTAGCGGCGGGGGCGGAGGGGACGGCGGTGGCGGTGGCAGTGGTGCGACCAACATTCGCTGAGGCTAGCTGATCCCACGCGCGGCAATAATACTCGCGATTTTAACATTCTAACGGCCGGCGCCCGGCAGAAGCCTGGCGTAGGCAAAAAGCCACCTGCGAACTCTGCGCGAATTCTCCCGACGCGCGTGTACGCACGGAGTTTGGTATCCTCTACAATTAATATTTTTTCCGTTCTAGGGTAATGAAATAAAAGAAATACAAGAAAAACAGATGAAATGAAATAAAAAAGGGTCCAAAACAAATACTAACACACAAACATATGGAAACTCCTAGCTAAAATGCTACTCCTATGAAATACTTTCGATATGTTAAAAATGTATTAAAAGAATTGATATTTAATAATTTCTAGCTGCGATTTTCATATAATACATAAAAATATATACCATAACTAGTATTTTTTGCCAATGTTTCGATGTAGGAAGTTATTATTCCTTCCTCTCGCAATGTAAATTTCAAAATCATTTTTTTCGCAAAGCGACTGTTTTTGTTTTATTGACGTCGGATTTTAAAACGAGACAATGACTTAGAAATGAGTCGTTTGAACACTTACAATTTAGTATTTCAACACCCAGCTACCATATAGAATGCAGTTATTTTTAATTAAAAAAGTGGAAGTATATACATTGTGACATCTGACGAACCCAACAACTCCGAAAAAATGTCATGTGTCTTTGAATCTTCGAAATTCCAGACCGATCTTCCGTTACTGTCTGAAAAATCCCTATTCAGCTACAGAAAACTTGCGCAATATTTACTAATGGAACGTCATGAAAGAATTTTCCGAAAACCTTTACACGCCATCGTCCCCTTACATGAACACGTCCTCCCTCGCAAACTAACACCAACCTGCAACGGTAGCAACATTCTCCGGACCGAAACAGCAGTTCGGCAGACGTTTCTCTCCGCATACCTCAGCCGTTTTCGTTTTCGAGTGGCGATATTAAAATCTCCCAGGTACTCCGCGTGTTTCTGCTCCAAAGACATTTACAAAGCAAAAACAATACGCTTGGCTGGCGTGAAGCAAAGATCCGACAACGCTTGACCTGCAAGTGAATGCCCGAGTGAAGACAAACATTTCGGCGAACATGGAGTAGCGGGCGCGCGCCGCGGTGGTATTTTTTAAAGTGAGCTTTTCGGAATCGTAACGCCGCTCTCCTTTTCTCCGAGCTTTATTCTCTCAGGCGAGTTGTGTACTTGCTGGGTGGATCTGCAGAACCGGTGCGTGCTTGCGAAGCCCAGTCGAGTTTCGTGCCGTTGTGTTGGTAAATATGTTTGGGCAGGAGGGGAAATGCAGGATGTGACGTGACTTTCAGAGCAGAAGGTCGCGTGAACTGGGAATATACATGTGAGTTGTAACCGTTATTCTAAATAAGTAATACGTAGGCCGACCCAGATGATGTAGATGGCTACGCTCTACTCTAGAGATATGATGCGATTTCATTGGGGAATGTAAGGTCGCTCCTCCCTGGAGAGATTGGTGTCTCCTGCTGGGGAAGGTATTATCTAGCTGCTGTCACGGACATAATTAATGCTTATCTACGTAGTGATTCATTAATGACCTCGTTTGTGACTTCCGCATTTAATGTTTACATCAAAGAATCGAACTGAAGAAAAATTGAAACACTCTCAAAAGCATTCTTACTTCCGATTTATACGGTTCCTTTTGCCGAAAGATTTTCTCGCATGAGCAGAGCGGTTTATGCACACCCAGAAGCGGTGTAAATTGCGTGTTAGGGTTTATTCCGAGTGAAGTGCTTTCGAAAAGATTACGTTTCATCCGTCAATTCGCATACTTTCACCCTTTTTGAGTTTTGAATATTTTCCTGGAGAATATGACTAATTCGGCCTCTGGTTAGAATTGTAGATTCCAGTCCTCCATCAGGTATGAATGCCATCACTTTGTGATTGTAGAGAATAAAGCAATAGGTAACCAACATGTATTTCAAAAGTCACCAAATATAGTAGTATCCAAATGCCTATAAAGCCATGAAAAATTTGGTTGCTACTCGAAAAGATAAGACACAAGAAGATGAAGATGAAGATGAAGATGATGATGATGATGATGATGATGAAGAAGAAGAAGAAGAAGAAGAAGAAAAAGTAATAAGTGTGAGTCAATGGAATTGTGACTGAAAACTTCCGATCCTTATGAATTTTACTTCTTGACGTTGACTGGTATCTAATTATGTAATAACTTTAATTATACGACAACCACGGACAATTAAAACGATTTTTTAATAGTCTTCAAAGATTTTTTTACATTTCATTGAAAATTTACCACGAACAGCATCACATCTTCAAGTGTAGAACTATCCACGGCAATTCACTACCAATGTATTAGACAAAATAAAGTGCGAAAAATTATAACGTAATTTCAGTATCCAACTTACTTGATGCTGTAAGCGGAAAAGCACATGATGCACGAAACGGTAAGAAAAGTAAACTAAGACATGCAAGTCACCTGATATTACATCAATAGTCCATTAAAAACGAAGCGCAAGTCCATTACAACCCACCGAAGCTACCTTCCCATTACGAACTCCACCGGCCAGATCGGGAGGTGCTCGTTTTGCCCGCTCCGCATCAGCTCCGGGTCGGCTCCGCTATCAAGATGGTGGACGCGGATAAAGTATAGCGCGGCGCTGGCAGGGCGACGCGGCACGGCGGCTCGGCGCCTCGCCACTAACGCGCCAAATGCAAACTTATGGTCTCTATAAAGCAAGGAATGACAGCGCGGCGAAGACCGCGGCGGGCCCCGCAGTCTGATTAAAATCGTTAGGCACGGTATCCATTTCAATATTAACCCCCGCGCGCACTTATATTCCGACGGCGCCGTCCGGCTCGCCCGCCCTCTCACCTTGCACGCGGTGTGACGAGCGAAAGGGGTTGAAGGACACGCCCATACTTTATATTTTTTTTCTACCCCGACCCTCCCTCGCGCCGCCCAGAGGGTCCCCGCCGTAATATAAGAGGACGAGAACGCGGAGGACCGAGGGCGGGGCGCGGTGCGTGTATCGAAAGGGGTGAGGGATGGAAAGTGTATCCACGGACGCGCTGAAGGGGGTGTGTCTGCACACTTTTAACGTCGCTGGCCAGACACAAGGGCGGTGGCTCGCGCGAGAGGCAAGGGTGATATTTTGTAATGTTCGGGAATGATTTCTGTGAAGAACGTGTCAGGTCTCCCCTCCGGAACGCGGCTTGGCTGCGGGTCGAAAGAGCGCGGGGGCGGGGGGGGGGCGCGGGCGAAAGCTTTCCCTGGCGAGCGGAGCGGTGGGGGAAATGAAGAACGCTAATTTTGGCGGCGGTACATATGTAATAGAAACATATTGGGCGCAAGACAAGCCAAGTGAGCGTGTGGGTAATGCGTTATTATTTGCGGGCTTGAGATATACGACGGGTGTGGGGCTGAGCGAGGGTGGGCGGAGGGTTCGCGCGTTAAGGCAGGTGTGGGCCGAGAGGAGGAAGGGGAAAGAGAAGGCCATCGGGCAAATGGGCAGCTTCTGTTCAGATTCCCCGCTTCGTCAATCATTTCGGCTGGCGCTTCATATAGCGGCAGCAGCAGTAGTAACAAGGGTTGCGGGGTCGAATCTTGCGAAACATGAATACGCATATTTCTGTAGAATCCTAATATATACAACTAATAAGACTTGAAGCAACCATAATCGCATACATTTTGCCAATATCTTCAAAGACCGTAGTATAAAGATTCACTAATAGCCGGCTTGGGTAGCCGAGGTCGCAAAGGCAGTTGGGTTGTGGATGGGCGGCGGGTTCGAATCCCGCTTCAGGCATGGATGTGCGTGTGTGTGTGTTCGTTTTCTTCCTACTGTTACACCTACAGTTTAAACAATCACACATGTGGTTGCTATATGACCAAGATGTTAAAAGTTAACCTTAAAATAAGACCTTAAAATAATAAATAAATTAAAAAAAAATTCACTATCGCTTTTAGCCCTCAATACCAAAGGAACAGAGGAGAGGATTTAATTATCCATCAAGAAATGGCTAATTAGTTTCTCTCTAGGATTATATCTGGATTGTCTCTTGGATTACATTGACGAAATCATCTATACCACTCCATTACATTGTTGGGTGAATCAACAGAAATAGATAATAGTGCATAGTATTTATTAATTATTATTTATAAAAATATTATTGTACTGGTAGTTGAAGACCATGTAGTCATCAGCAAAATACTATTAAGCACTCTGCCCTGGCTCCTCTTACCTAGTGACACGCTGGCATTGTGAGCTGATGGCACTCGAACAGTCAACGCATCTTGATCTTTGGGTTCATGATACATGTGAGGATATTGAAGGCTTTATTGTGTGAAAAAATAACTAAAAAGTAAGTATGTTTCACATGCCCAACAGTAATTTCCTCATTTCCCTTCTCAAAAGTATAATTATTTTCCATGTTTTATGAATATTTTCTACATTTCGTTCATATTTTATTTCTTTACAATTTCTAAGCAGATAGTCTCAAGGGCAGTTTAGATGAACAGGCAATGTAGTCTACGTATTTGAGTGTTATTACAACAGGACACGGATGTTCCCTTTCGGTTTCAGAGGAAAATCGAAGATTCATGGGAAAAGAAATGGATAAAGTTTTGTTTCGATTTGATCGGGTGATCTGATTAAGAGGATGTGGATTATCAGATTGAGATCGTCGCTCGCCGGATGATTTTATGGGACGGCAGTTTAGTTCTGTTCGAGAGTTGTAAACTCGCGAGAAACCGGTTCTGGAGGAAAGGACAACAGAATTCGATGTGATCGAATAGCTTGATATCCAAGATACGTGCTCCGTGTGGGATGAAAATCTTCGTGCTAGTGTCAGGCTTGAGATAATTATAAAGATTACAATTGCGCAGAGCAACTCTTTCTAGTACATGGAAATTGTTTAAGGAGCATTGCACACGGGGCTTTGCTAAAATTTTAAACGAACAAAGTCTTCTGAGCTATGCGCATTTATTTTCGTTGAAATATTTTATATTTCTGTGCGCATAGTGTAAAAGAACCTAACGGGAGATCTATCGTCGATATTTAATTTATTTTAGTACAATAAACGCGTGTTGTTTTAGAATAATCTGCACAATGGGCAAGAAAGGATTACGATACAATTGTTGATACATTGATTTTCTATATACAGCCATGTTTATTCACATTTCTTCAATTGCATTTCAAAATTCACATACAAAAATACAGTTACAAAAAGTTTCAACATTACAAAAAAAGACATCGGCAGAAACGGGGGACAGGAATTCTTCTATAAATTCAGCTATTAAATGAAATTAGTAAATTCATTAACTTACTCAAATAACAAATATCAAAGCCTGGATTTAAATGCTCTTAAATATGTCTCCTGCGGAGGACGTATATTATTTGTAGCTTTTCTTTTGCGAGTGTTTGTTTTGTGTAGAGTCGGTTTGTGTTGGGTTGTGTGCATGTTTGTGTAGTGTGTGTTTATTTTGTGTAATGTCTGTGTTCGATTGGGTGTGTGTTTTTTCTTGTGTGTATATTTGTCTAGTATGATTTGCGTAGCTATTTGCTACCTGTATTATGGCTGTGTAGTGTGTATGTGCGTATACTTGTGTAGTGTAGTGTGGTGTTTGTGTTGCGTGTTTATTTTGCTTGAGTGTTTGTATTGGGTGCGTGTGTCTTTGAGAATTTTTGTTGTGTGCACTCTTCTGTGTTTGGGTATATTTTGTAACTCGGTATTCATCCAATGCTCAGCCTCAGACCGGGAGCGGTAGCTCAATGCATCAACTGATGTCACTGCATCGCCTCTGACCTAGCTTCGAGTCCTGCCGGCGGCATGATTTTCAACACTAGTTTTTCAGCTAGGTCGAATGCAGTCGCTGTCTGGAGGAGAAGTCTAGCGCCCGGCTGCTCTGATCGGTAGTTTTCCGTGGTTTCTCCGATCAACACCAGGCGAATGCCGGAGAAGTACCCTACCAAACGGACCACGGACCACGCGCGATCTGTCCTTCCTCTATCTTGTCCTATCCTCTCCCCTTACACCCACACTTACACTAACATGCACTACACTACCACATATCCCGGGAGACCGGTCGGGAGCTTAGAGCTTGTCCCGGCTGGGGCGGTGCCCCGCTGGTGGGAGAGTCCTGGTTAGGGGGAACCCCGCTAGCCGACGGTAGGTCGGCGCCGGATCTCGCCATCCAGCGGGGGAAGATCACCACCATCACCTGATAAAAACATGCACTACACTAACGAGACTAAGGATCAAAGCAGTTGACGCGCCCAGAAACACAAAAAAATCAATCAATCAACCTCAACAGTTCGCGTGTATCTACCACACGGTCTGAGAAACATTCAGACACCAGATGAAAAACACCCTGATAAAAAAGTAGAATGTATGTTTCAATTGGCAATTAAATTCCGACGCAATCATCAAATCAACGTTTTAAAAGAATATTCACCAACACGAATCATTTCTCCCTGGAAGATCAATGATCACAAGTTGGCGCCAATGGGTTGACGATCGCAACGCCGCCGTCTCAAAAGGATAAAAATGAAGGAAATGAAGAAACAAAGAAAGAAGAGAAAATTGCCCTGAGAGGCTTCGCGAGCTGCGATGGAAGCGGTCGCACGGGATTCCTCCCAAGGCAAGGTCGCCGCCGCCGCCGCCGCCGCTGACTCAGAAAAACGATAAACGCCCGACTCCCGCAGCCACAGAGGCCGGCTGGCCGGCCGGCTAGGACATCTCAGGAGGTGACCTTCTTGGATCACCCACGTAAACTGCGGCCTTTCGTAACCGAAACTGTAACGGTAGTATTCACAGACGTGCGCTCAGGGGGGATATGTACCCCCTGAGAAATTTGAAAGAGGCCACGTAGTTACACGTAGTGCAATATTTTATTTCCGTAAATGTGTCCAATTATTTATTTTTCCTTTAATTTAAACTGATAATTTGTGTAATTGATTTGTATTGAGGGAAGTGGCTCTCCAAACCAATGAAACTCTGTAAATGATTCAACAAGAAATCAATTGTATCAATTAATTGTAACATGAAAGTTATAATTTCAGACATATTCTACTATGTTTAATATATTTACTAGTAAATTATCTAAACAGTAAATAAAATGTTTAATTGGAAAGGGACCCTAGAAGGACCTAGAAATACGATTTACCTCCACTGTGATTTTAGGCTGTGTACGCACATTGTACTATTATCTACAATAGAAACCCATCCCGAACATTTCTGTAAATCACTGATTTCAAAGCGAAAACAGCTTCATAACTTATACTTCAAACGACCACGCTTTGAATTGAACTGAACGGTTTATTATTCAGGCCCGAAACCTCTCGTGCGTAAACATTGTAACATTGATACGTGTTAATTAACAAATTGAAAGACTTAGAACCGTACGACTACTTTACACAAAATATCACGTATTAATTTTATTGATTTATTGATTGTTAGTGTTTCCGGGAGCGTCAAGTACTGAGATCATTAGTCCCGTAAGTGTAGTGTGTGTTTTTCATCGGGAGATGGCGGTGATCTGCTCCTACTGGATGGCGAGAAACCACGGAAAACTACCGATCAGAGCAGCCAACCTGAATTCTCCTCCAGACAGCGACTGAATTCGACCTAGCTGAAAAGCTAGTGTCGAAAATTCTGCCGCCGTCGGAACTCCAACCTAGGACCTCCCGGTCAGAGGCACTCCAGTGACATCACTTGATGCACTGAGCCACCACCAGCTCCTGCTCCTGGTATATTCATTTTATTTTACATATATTTTACACGAGATCATGCACGATTCTGAGCACCTTTTACTGAAGTATAAGTGCTTAGATGAAGTGAGCTTCAGGTATGTAATAAGGGATTAAATAAAGACACATTTTGTGGATTGTGATCAAAAAAATGAAATTATTTCACTCGAACACGTTTCAATGATTTGGAACGCTCAGTTTTCGAGTTTTGAGCTGAAAGAGCGTAATGTGTGATGCTGTTTGTGTATGCTAATATCCTTATAGCATCAAAAGGCCACATAATGAGATCTTTTATAAAATAAGGTCACAGAAACAGCTGACCGAACACCCTTAGCCACCTTTAGATGACCTTATGAGATTACTCCCTGTTCCTCATCGAAGCATTTTATTGACTCTCACCTAGTAACGAAGGTAGGGTATTTTCAGGCAGATACTACTGACAGTCACAGAAATGATATTGAGAGTCACAGACTTAACCAAATATCAACGAGAGAAATCCCCATGCAATCGCAAAAAAATATTTCAAGTATTGAAAATTATATTGTTTTGTTTGTTTAGAGTAAGAGTTAAGCCTCCAAGAACGAAAGCTGAGAACTGGAGGACCACCAATGTATTTGCTCCCTTTGATTGTGGCATTCTCAGGTCATCAACATATCCTATCCAAGCATCTTCCCATCCATAAATATTCATTTTTAATTATCATGCCCCTTTTCCATTATCAATTCAGTGAAAGTCAAAGACACTCAACGGATGGAGGAGGATTTAAAGCTCCCTTCCTCTCCATCACACATCATAGGTCTTTTTACAGGGACAACAGACAAAAGTTGCAGTAGCAGATCGCATGCGAACCTTAGTGATCCCCGTACGAGGATATTGAAAACAGTTCCGAATGCCAGCCTCTTTTTCGTCCCAGGCTTCCTTCGAAACCTCCGACGTGGGTCTGGGGGACCTTTCGGGTAGGCACGCCTCGCGGGCGGTCCCATGTACGCCTGGGATGTGACTCACTTTCTCCGTCAGATATCGGTCTCAGTTAACTATATCCGAGCTATCTAATTGGGTGAAAGTGAGATCTCGTTAGGGCGGGATATTGTCGTAAGAATTCAATTTTGCCAGGCATCCGGCAAGATTCTTTTACATGCCACACAGAGCCAAATCTTCGCACCCGGCCGGGATCGAACCCGCGCTCTGGGAATTCAGAGGCCAGAAAGCTCACCCCTCCCCCACCAAGGTGCGCCAAACAGACAAAAAACAGATACCTAAATAGTGAGATACAGCCATGGAACTCCTCAGTTAAAGATGTCTGTTCGGTGCTAAACATTCAAATATTTGGCCTACATCGTAGATTCGGCAGAAACCGACCCCGAAGAAGGAGGATGCGAGGAAATCGATCCGGTCCCCTGCGGCCTGAGCGCTGACCTCGAACCGGAGACCGAGCGAAGGACGAGCACGGAACGCGATTGGAATTTGTCTCCGTCGCGTCGGCCGCCGCCGCATAGCTGCGCGGGTCACTGGCCCCACAGGCAGATGGCCCCGCGATGGCCGGCCTCCAGGTGCGCGCGCGCGCCGATGCGTTTTTGTCACTCGCCAGCACGCGAGGGAACAGTCGGTTTTGTGCCGACAGCGTTAGCACACTGCCGTCCACAACCCAAGCAAGCGGACTCAAGGTTGGGACGGGGGATTTCCGAAGAGTGGAAAACCCTCAGAGGGCAAAACAAACACATTTCCCCAATGACGTTGGAATAGAAACAAACTGGACTCAGTGAGATCGCTGGTGTCACGGAATAATTTGAAGGTTGCCATTGTACAGGAAACGTGCGTACCTCCCAGACATCGTTGCGCATGGGATAGGGGCAAGTTAGTTGTCTAGAATAACGATACGCTCTTTCCGGTGCGTGTATTATTTAACCGTAAGAAAATGTACGTGATTAATATAAGTTAGAGTTGTATTAAGTGCCCGAACAAACTCATGGTTCTAAATTCAAATTCAGAGTATAAGTTTGCGCAGTTTAACTCTTCAAAACGAAATATTTCGAGGGGAACATCTGTGTTGTTCCTTAATCAGCAATTAATTGTAAATGTTGAAGACCTTTCGTGTGAGAACTTGCATGCCTGAATTATTAAAGAAAAATGGCAGCTGGCATAGAAAACATGAATCTAAACATTATCCATTTTCAGCTAATATTTTGTTTTTTTATTTTATAGTTTTATTTCTGTTACACTCATCCAAATACAAAGATAATGATGGAAACGTGCGCAATTACAGAGTCAAATTTGAAACCCGCATGTAAATCATCCACTATAATGACAGCCACGGCCCTTTCAATTGTCAGTCCTGAAATGTCCGTCCACGAAACTGTAGGGGCGCGCATCTCCCGCTTGTAACACGTAAATGAACCCTGGATAGAGGGCTAGAGAAATGAAATCCTCCGGCACACATACACTAACATGCACTACACTACCACATATTCCGGGAGACCGGTCGCGAGCTTAGAGCTTAGGCGGTGCCCCGCTGGTGGGAGAGTCCTGGTTAGCGGGAAACCCCGCTAGCCGACGGTAGGTTGGCGCCGGATCTCGACATCCAACGGGGGAAGATCACCACCATCTCACGGGAAAAAAACATGCACTGCACTAACGGAACTAATGACCAAAGCAGTTGACGCACCCGGAAACACGAAAAAAATCAATCAATCAATGAAATCCTCCGACAGTTGTCGTCCTAATAAGCACGTAACCGTGCACCCAGGGAACGATGGAAGTAAACATGACCGAGATCAATGTTGTGTGAACTCTTGGCAGCAAACAACGTTTCAAAATTAGGCCAGGTCTATATTGCCCACGCGAAGTGAAAATAGAAAATCCCTAACAATACAGTTCTTTCAGGTTAGGCCAATGAAGAAGTTTCTACATCCCGGCGATTTGATAACAAGAACGTTTGTGTTTTATGATACTGTCCATGTATTTTCTAGTTTCTTCGAAAGTGACAGATATGCAGCATTGTGCGGGGGACGATCGAAAGCTTTGATTGAAATGTATTGTGCTCTGAAAAACAAATACTTTCCGACTTCTTTTAGATACCTTCCAAGTAAATAGTTTTAAACAAAAATCATTTAACTTGATTAAATGTCTTGTTTTAAGATTTATACAGACAAAAAGTCCAGCAATTATCCAATTACAACTCCATGAAATGATCTAAAAAGGAAGCTTCAACTTACGATCTAATTTTGATTGATTGCTTCTCTGGAAATGAAAAATGAGTGTCTAAAATGTTGGATATTTCGAACACACACACATGATCGTTTGTTTTGATCATATGTATATGTTTATATGTATTTGTTTTAGGCACTGTATATTACGGAGTTTTCAGCACAAGTCTTTTACTCTTGCCAGCTCCTCAGGATTTTTTCCTCGCCATATTCTGGAAAAATGTATATCATATCAGTATCTTGATTATGAGGCATACGATCACTGACGAGGATGAGCTCACTTCCGCGACTCATAATAAGAGATTCAGTGCGGTATCACTTACCTATACGGTCGAAGTCAAGATCCCAACTTGTAACACAGCAAAACTTGAAGTTCTCGAAAACTATGGTGCAAATAATGTTCAATTGTTGTCCAACATTATGTTAAAACGGGAATATGTTTAATATCGTTACGGTATTTTTCCTTTACGATATAAAAGTTTTGCGAAAGTATCGAGTCATTAAGATTAATATTATTTCTAATATCAACATTTTCTTATCCTAAGGTTGACAAGCTGTGACCACAGCAGGTGGCTGTTAAATCCATTTTCACTCATTTTCTTTATAACCTAGTACATGTTTACAAAATGGCAAAATTCTTCTAAAATTTGTGACACATCAAAATGCCACTGAATAGCATTTTTTATTTACTTCAATTTTTCCCCATTGTCAATGGGCGAAATGAAAGTTCCTTATTCAATTTTCACACCCCACTCTTCTTATAAATTTTGGTAAAAAACGTTT
>BLKR01012205.1:0-22231 GCA_011170035.1 Teleogryllus occipitalis | reverse complement strand
AACAAAATATTCCCATCAACATAGCAGCACACAATACTGTAATATTATTACATCAATGTAATATACATGACAGCAATGATTATTAATTTATCTATGCATTTATGTAATTTCATAAGCTACAATTTTTATTCCTAGTAATGTATTTATATTACATGGGTTGGGATAACAGGTGATATTGTGGTGTGAGTACATGGTGTCTATTTTTACCTTTCATTTATGTAGATTTTAATCTCCTGATAATCATTCTGCATTTCTTAAATAACATTCAAATTGTCAAACATTTCTCATTTCAGTAAAAAGATCAAATGTATTTTTGACCAAATTAACATGAAATAATGAGCTTTCTATTAATTGTTTTCATCCAAGACCAGATTTACCCCTCTATTACTTAAAGTGCTTCATTGAACAGCATGGAAAAACATTTTATTATCGAAGCAGTGACAAGCTGATACACATTGCAGCTTAAGTTTTGTTTACATAAATTATATATGACCTCATGTATATTAAAAGGTGTACTATAATTTATTTAATGTCAAAAAAACTAGAAAACTTTGTGTGACAAACAAGGGGGGGGGGGTATTCTGTGCACATTTTCTTACATTCTGGAATCCCTACCTTTACGCATATACAAGTTGAATTCAGAATACGAATTGTAGTGAGTATTTTTGGCAAGAATTTATAGGAAAATATTTGTTTTAATTCCTCATTGTGCCCTTTGTGAAGGAATCTACTTACTGCTGTGAGATCATTGAAAATGATACCCACTGAACTCTAGAAAACATGCCCAGAGAGTAAAGTTACAATATGTCCAGAAGCAAAACGTGGGGCCAACTCAACATTCACTTAAAGGATCAGAGAAACTGGACAAAAATCCTGGTCCAGGTGGGGGTCATTGATCCAGAAGCTGAGGTACAATTCTTGTTAGAGATTGTTTAGAATCGTGCAGTCCAAATGGTAACATACATTAATCACTTTGTTCAAATGAATTTTTTTTTTTTTTTTTTTTTTTTTTTTATATATATATATATATATATATATATATATATATATATATATATATATATATATATATATATATATATATATATATTTGGTATTATCTCTAATTGTATCGAAATAGTTATGCAGTGGAAATGATCTTAATTGGCATTTAAACTTGTGTATCGATTTGTATCATTTAATGCCACCTTGCAATGATTGTAAAATAATGTACATGTGTTCAAAGAGTCAAGGAAATGGTAAAATTCCTTTCCTAATAAAGAGATGCTCACAAGAATTATGTGGATGGGATTTGCTTATTATTCTTAAAGTTGTTGTTGGGGTTGTTTGTGTGTGTGTTGTGTGTGTGTGTGTGTTTTTTTTTTAATTTATTTTTTTTTTTTTTTACTCTTTAAGTCTGGGAGCTATAGGATGCATTTCCCCAGAATATTATAATATATCTTGGGCAGGAATAAACGTTTGTGAAATGGAACTATATAATTCTAAAAGACTAAGTTTTTGCCTGTAACAAGTATTGTATCTCAGCGTTTGGTTCAATGACCTCCAATTTAGATCAGGTTTTCTGTCCAATTTCCCTGATCGTTTGAGTAAATGCTGAGATGGACTCTCGGTTTGTTCCTGGGCATAAATGTGGCTTCAGGTTTTCTGAAGATGTAGGCATTGAAATAATGGTTTTCCATTTTCTTGGAACAGTAAGTAGATTCCTTCACATAGACCACAAGGGATAGCAGTCAAAATCTGCACCTGCCTTTGCAAATTGTTTTTATTACACAGGAGCCAGAAACTCTCAATGCTTCTTGTATTTGTAATTCAGTTTATAATGTTTCAACAAACTGTGCAGTTTGCACTTCTCCTTACAGGACAACTCACAAGATTTAAATAGTTTTCTAAAAATAAAAAGGTAAAGCATTAATGCTTCAAAATTGTGCCAAACCTTGTCAGCTATATTATCATTCTTACGGGTGGCATGTCCTAACTCCTGAATTCATTCTCTACACATCACTGGTGTGGCTTTTTGTTTTATATCACGTGGAAATACAGGAACAGGGCAATAATTTGTCAGTTTGCACGGCTTGCTTCATCACAGATAAGTTTGAGGGATGTTCTTCAAATAACTACATAACAAGGAAACAATTTCTTGTAATAAAAGAAGAGCAAAATATGTAAATAGTTAAGTAATTTTCTCCAAAATTTGTAAGATTAAACTGAAAATGTCTACAATGAAAATTCATCAGTGTTCGAAAATTGCTCCTTACAAGAATTTTCAAATTTTCGAACACCATAAGACCCCAACCAAATCTTTAGATGTATTGTTGAAAGGAAGTATGGCTTGTACAGGAGTAATTGTAGACTTATCTCCACCACTCAGTACAAGTGTTATTCTAAATACACATGTAGTGTATTCAATGTTTCCGAGAGTTGCGCACACACGATGAATCTCAAAGAGGTTGCGGGAGTTAAAAAGAACATGCACTCTTCAAATCCATAGTTGTTTTTATTATTGATCTCAATTTACTTTAAAAAAATCACATCACATGGAAATGGAGTATTTCTATTGAGCATAAATGGATGGAATTTCAAGAATGATTTCCGAATTCTATGTCCCTGACAAAGGTTTTTGGGTGAGGTGCAGAAAATACAAGAAGACAAAAAATGATCTCTAAAATGTATTTGTCAGGTTTCAATCGATTTACACACAGGCTCAATGAAACATGAGCAAGTTCATAGTTGAGATTACTTCTGCTTCACAAACATATAAGTAAAATAAGTAATTACCTATACCAAAATATTTAAAAAATATGCGAAATAAAAATGATTCAGATTCGTTCATAATGTCTTGTAAACTTTATATCTTGTAAATCTTGTCCCTGTAAAAATATGTATTTACATGAAAATTCATGATATAAATGTTACTGTCAACTATAAATATTCTTCTGCCTCCCTGATTTCAAAAATGTTGCTGATTTGGATAGCAAATTTACTCAGTTGTTATCTGTTAATATTCTTTGTTACAATCATCTTTAAAGAATTGTTTGTCAAAAATGTACTGATTCTCATCAGTTATCAACTTCTGAAATTTGAGCATGCCATTCCATTGAAGGACGTTTTCAATAAATAAAAATTCTTCCTTCCAGTTTTCTGCAGCTGGATCACGGCACCAAGGTGGTGGAACTAATTATTTTCCAAGCCCTGCTGGTCAACAACTGATGATGCCACAGCAGATACCTTACCAGGGATTTCAGCCTGGCCAATCATGTAAGTGGTACACAAATACTACACAGCAATAATTCACTGGCTCATTGTTACAAGCTTATATGTAGAATAGTGCTGATCGGGAAAATGGCCAGGTGTGGTTTCTAAATAACCTCTTTCTTTGGCAACTTTTTAAATATTACTTCTTAACATCAGGCTTTGTAATGCTTAAAGTCTGGATTATTTGAAATAACAAAGTTTTATGTAGGTCTTTAATCTATATATATATAAAAGAAAGTCGTGTTAGTTACACTATTTATAACTCAAGAACGGCTGTACCGATTTGGCTGAAAATTGGTGAGCAGGAAGCTTAGAGCCAGGAGACGGACATAGGATACTGTTTATCCCGTTCGACAGCGTTCCTGTGTGAGAACGCACGTTTTCGCACGTTTTGGCGTGATTTCGCATGTTTTCGCGTGATTTCGCACGTTTTCGCGTGATTTCGCGAGTTTTCGTATGTTTGGGCGGAACGGAGTTCTCTGTTAAGGCGGAACAGAGTTCGCCGGGTCAGCTAGTTTTACATAAATACTTTCAAATAAAAATGTTAATTTGTAACCCTTCATTAGCACATACTTTCTTGTATTACTGGTGATGGTAACTTCATATCGTAATGCTCCTTCTATCTCACTAACCCTTTACCCATCCCTCAAAAAATGCTACATGGTCAGTACTGACAGGTTTGAAGGTTCTTGCAAAGCAGCATGTTGAAAAAGAAGACCCTTCTAGTTAGGTAGAATGATGCTGTTAATTACTTACTCTAATTTATATAGTCCATGATTGATGTAATGTTTTTCGTATTACATTGACATATGGTAGAAATCAATCTTTTTCTTAATACTTCTAACTGACTGACACAAAAATCATATTTATCAAAATCAAATTAATAATAATTTATTGTGAAATAAAATGACTTAATACAGGGCACCAAGAAAATGTCTCCACAGTGCCATGTTGCTGGTGAGTGTGCTAGCAACTGAATGTATGTTGATAGCCCAACTTACTGCTTGAATGAAAAGAAAACAAGAAACTCATACTCACCACAATTATAACAGATGTTGGAAGATTTGTCCCCTTCACTTAGTTTCTAGTAAATTACTACCAAGATAAATCCAATATTTAATAGCCCCTGATTTGGCCCAGTGCAAAGAGTATTTCCTGGTGTGTGTTATGTCACAAGATCTCTAAAAACAATAACGAAATAAGAAAGCTGATTACTAAGGGCAGATTTTAAGGTGGTTAGTGCGAGATATTCCCTAGTAGATAGTTCGTATTACAGTCAAAAATACTTATTTGTGATATAAATGGGTATTGCGGGACCGATATAAACAAAAGACTCTTGTGATGAATTTTATTTAATTATACGAATGAATTGTTTCATAGATGGAAAATGAAAATATTTCAGTACCACATAAAGACCTACTGTTGATTAGTTTCTTAACTAGTACCAACCGATTGCATGGCCAAAGAATGAAAAATTTAGGCGTACGATTGAATATAAAAAAGCGCTATTACACAATTATCAAGACCAGAATTATAGAAAGTAACATTACAAACATATATCTATATTTTATTTACAGTGATCGGTAATAATGACCAGAATTTCATCTGAGTAGAGCAAAAAATCTTTGGTTGGTGAAGTGGGCAACACCGTACTGCCCTTGAGATTGGCATGGCTGCTCAGTGCTTACCCTTCTGAGTTTTGTGTTTTTGATCACTTTGAATACTGTTCATGCCTGGTTGACGAGTGGAAAATATCACTACGAGCAAATTGGTAGAAGGTTTTGTTTCCATAGTGAAATTTCTGAGAAGATGAAACAATTCCTTTCAATGTCACACAAAACAGTGACATAATATAAAGTTTTCATATATATTTCAATGCTTGTTTCTTTCTAATTTTTATTTCTTTAATTATCTGAGCCAATGGTAACATAAACTGAATTATTTGATTGCTTAACGAGAAGATCAGAAGTTTGGTTCTCACCCACATTGTGTAAAGCTTTATATTATAAGTTAAGTTATTATTTCCAGCGGTGAGATTAAGTAATTCACAGAAGCTATTTGCTGGTTTCAATGTTTTCAGCATAATTTTATATCGTGTGTTATTTATTAATTAATGGTGGTAGCAACAAGCTGTTGTCCACTTATGTTACAATGGTGTGATACAACAATTCACTTAAATATACTAAAAAAATTATAATTGAATCACAACTATCATACATATGGAGATATAATGTTTATGTTTATATGAGTATTAAGATCACGTAATCAATCATAAATTTATAATTGTCCAGACTAGCCTTGAAGGCGTTCTGGGTTTCCTTTTCTATACAGTGTGCAGGAAGTGCATTCCATGTATTTACAACATCGTTTACAATGAAATGAGAACATTGTCCTGTTATTGTTCTTTCTTTCACCAGCTTCATTGTATGTCCTCTAAGTCTAGATTTCTAGGCTTTTGTGAAGAAGTTGTTAAATTCAGGAATGTTATAGTATCCATTCAAGATTTTAAATGTTTCTATATCACCCCTGATTCTTCTCTGTTCTAATGTCAGAAGTAACATTTCTCTGCATCTTCCTTCATAACCAGATTGTCATCGTTCCCTAAGGATCTTAGTTATTTTCCTTTGTATTTTTCAATGTTTATCTTTTTGATAGTAGGGGGACCAAACAACATTGGCATACTCAAGTATAAGTCTAATGTATGTTGGATAGATCAGTTTCACCACAGATGGACGCAATGTAGAGAAAGCCTTTCTAATCATGTATAGTAACATATTAGCTTTTTTGGCAACGGTAGCAACTTGGTTATCCCATTTCAAATTTCAAGTGATAGAACGCCAAGATCATTTTGTACTGTTGTAGAATTGGGGGTGTAATTTCCAATGGTATAGTTAAGATTTGGGTTATTTCTTCCTAGGTGGAGGACCATACACTTATTGGGGTTTAAGGGCAGCAACCAAGATTCTGACCATCTCACCACTATATTGAGGTCATTTTCCAGCATCTGGTGATTCTTCAGTGAATTTGAGATTACTTTGGTGTCATCTGTGTAACAGTTCCAACTTGAAGACAGATCATCACCAAGGTCGCAAGCAGATAGGATGAATAATATCGGGCCTAGAGCTGAACCTTGGGGAACACCACTTGAAATGGTACGGGGTCTCGATAAAGTGTTTCCAATCGCTACCTGGAATGTTGTGTCTGATAAATATTACTGGATTCACCCCAACAGGTTTCCTTGTATACCCAAAGATTAGAGTTTTGTCAACGAGACGTTTGTGGCACTTCATCGAAAGCTTTAGCATAATCTAGATAAATGTCAGCTGGTTTCTCATCCAATTCTTTGGTCTGTACATCCAGCAACTGCAGTGAATTTGTGGATGTTGATCTTCCAGGGACGAAACCATGTTGTTGTTTAGTAATATCATTTTTAAGTGCATGATTTTAAGCCGTCGGACAACTACCCTTTCCATGACTTTGCTCACTGCTTGTCAGACTTATTGGTCTGTAGTTTATTGGTAACTTTTTGTCTCCTTTCTTGAAAACGGGTGTGATGACACCTTTTTTCCACTCGGACGGCAAAGACCCTGATTCTAATGACTGTCTGAACATTCTGTTCAGTAAAGGGGCTAGTTGTAGTTTACAATTTTTCAGGTACACTGTTGGAATACCATCAGGACCAGTGGATGAGCTTGTGTTCAATCCGCACATTATCTGGGCAGTTTAGATATCTGAAAATTCTATATTATCTGATGCATTTCTCTTCAATAGTCAGCAATGGACCTTCAGGTTCTACAGTATATACTTTTCCGAATTCACTTGAAAAGCATTCCGCAATTCCACTTGGATCATTTGTTACAGAATTTCCTTCCAGAACAATCATAGGAGGACCAGTTTTAAAGTTTGTTGGTCCTTGTATATAGGAGATGAATCTTTTGCTTCCATCCTGAACAATTTGCTCTTCATAATTTTGTTTATGCCGTCTGGTATTTGAGGTGAGATTGTTTGAAATGTTCCTATTGTTGCTATAACTTTCATCTGTTTCAGTTCTTCTATAATTTGCCCATGCTCGGTGTTTGTTTGCTTTGTTTTATTATCTCACAATTAATCCAAGGTTTATTTAAATTCTTTCTATTCCTCATATCTGGTGAGTGAGTATTTAACGGCGTTTAGATATTTCGCAAAACTTCTCATAATTAGATTTAACCTTGTTATTTCCAGCATCTTCGTTAATATCCATATTTAGTAATGTGTGGTGTTCAGTAAGGTGCCTCATTGTTGTGTAGTCTGCTTGAAAGAGATTCCATTTGGAGATGGAGTTATAAGAAACACTGTTATTCATGGGCGATTCTATGTGTAGCGATGTGATAATTTCCAAATGATCACATTAACCAATGTTGGGCCTCAGGATTGGAGGTGTAATAACGTCTTCATCATTAGTTAGCACTAGGTCAAGAATTGCAGGGGTATGATTTACTCTGTATCTAGTGGGCTGAAATATCTTCCGCGTAAGATTCGAGTCTACATAGTGTTTAATAAATTCTCTTTCAATTTCAGTGTTTGGAATAGCTCCATGTTGAGTCCATGTGATGGTGAAAAAATTGATATCTCCGAAGATGACAACCGGTATCTTCAGGCTGCATACCATAATTATTTTCTCAAATAGTTGAGATTGATTGCCATGGTCTTGTCTTGTCAGGTGTTGGCGGCCTATATATTCCTCCTCCAGCATATAGAATCTTCCCATATTCTAGTTTCAACCAGAGTGCTTCCACATCACGGTCCTGTATTATACACGTTTGTCACTTTCACAGTTGTACTTCCAATTATTTGTTTCACATACATGACCCCCCCCTTGCCTTTCTCTACAATACATGTGAACGCCAGGTACATGTATCAGAGATATTTGAATTGAGCCATGATTCAGTAATTACTTTTATGTCTGGTGGCACGGTGTGGACTTTTATCAAGAATTAGTCAAACATTGGAAGGGGGCAGTGATGTTTGTGTACTTAATCTTCAAATTTTTTAACAAAGTTCCTTGTAACTGCCTTTTCTCATTTCCCTTTCCATCTATACGGGTGACACCCCTGATGTATTTTATGACAAGCTTTGGGTTTGATTCTAGTCCACTTTTTAGTTCTTCTCCAAGAGCTTTCAATTCATTTCTCTGCATTGGGGTTAGGTCGTTTCTAGCTTGAACCCCATGTGGAAATTTCTTCTGGTTCTTTAAAATATTTTTGGCAGAGACAGAATCTCTCAAAATTATTTTCATAGGTCTTGATCTAGAATCATCTGAGTTGTTTTCCTAAGCTGATAGTGTATTCGAAGTTTTCTTCGGCTTTTATATAAAGTTTTTTCAATATTTCTTTAACGGTGATTAGGTCAGGAGATTTTAGAGTTTCAGCGTAGTTGCTTGATGAGTCCTGCACGCCATAAAGAATTATATTCCTCTGGTGTAATTCACGCTCCTCAATCTCTCTCATGATCCGAGAGTGAGTTTTGGGATGTGCTCCACGAATCTTAATATTTCAGAGTTCTGTTGCTATTTCGATTGTTTGTTTTGCTATCGTTTCTTGCGAGGATTCAATCTTGTCACATCTTTTTTCAAGTTTCTCCTGCCCTTCCTTGCAAGATTGAATGTCTGCTGTAAGTTCACTTACTGCATTTGCAATTCTGTTGACATCTTTCTTGATACTTGTCATGTCCTCCTTTTGGTTACTTGTGTGTTTTTCTTCCAGGTTAATGAGTTATTCACTCAACTTCTTAGTAGTTTTGTCTATGACTTTTAATTTTCAAAATTTGATTGTGACTTACAATTTTGCAAAATTCTACCATTTGAAACAGTAAATGTCCTTCAAATTGCGCACATTGATTCTTCGAATCCTAGCTACATAAGGAACAGTTTTTAAAAACAATTTTAACAGTTAGTTTTCTCACAATTTTAAAATTTCACGTTGGATCTGTTGTGTCGCTGTAAGAGCCCTTGTTAAAACAACAAACTTAGTCTCGTTACTCAAATACTAGACAGTGAAAATGATTCTAACTCTATTAGAGCACAGAACAACCTCCCATCTTTTGATCAATACAATAAAAAATGCATGTTAAACATAACATGGACAAAAGGTAATGACCCCCTTTTTGCATTTTGCATAAATTTTGACCTGTAAGCCATTTTTTACATTCTTCAGACTTTAAAGAATGTTTTGCCCTTTTCTTAAATTTTAGAACTTGAATGATTCTTGCTTCAAGTAATATTTATGCCTTGCTACAAATATTCTCTACAGAATTCCCAGTTGCCTACTCAATTTCTTCAGGAAATTATGTCAGGCATCATGAGATGTAATCTAAGATTCCTATGATGCCTATCTGCGCAATTGTTAATTCAGCCGATAACTAAAGACAGAGATTTCCTGGTAAAGAACAGATCAAACCAGAAATTTTGCAAGCTGAGCTTTTTACTTGAACAAAAGGAAAAAGCCTCAATTACATCAGTAACATGTCCAACAGCTCGAGTTGTTCATCTGAACTGATTTTAATCAAATTTGTACGGCATTTTTGTTTACTTTTAGGACATTTTAAAAACATAAGAGCATTTTATTGATTATTTTTCGCAATGTTTTAGTTCATCAAAATCCTCCCCCTACTTATCACAAATAACAATTGTAAATAAAACACACTTATAATAATACAATAAATAATGTATGCAAATAGGCCAAGAGGAACGCAGTCAACACTAGTTCAGAACTGAAGTGGTATGTTCATCCATGAAGGGGTACAAAGCTTTGAAAGAGCTAGTAGAGGATACTGTTACCACTGCTTCCAGAAGTTTACTTGAGGAGTGAACCACTCTCGTAGTCAGAAATTTTTTGTATTGTGCCAGCTTGAATTTCATCATTAGAGAATTGATCTTCGAATGATTCCATTAAGATCAGAGTTATGTGATGGTAAGATCTTGTGTATCTCAGTCATGTCGGTTCATTTTCTTGTATTGCTGAGCAACAGTGGTCAAAGTTTTGCTAGACACTGTTTGTATGTGATTTTTCTAATATAGACTGGAATATGTGTGGCTCTTATTTTCACGTTCTCAAGGAAATGAATGTCCTCCTTGTTGTAAGGGTTTCACAGGGCATTGTCAAATTTGGGAAAAAGAATGCAAGTTTTGTAGTGAACAGCAAAATCTTTGTTCTTAATCATTGTAAAAGATCTGCAGAACATGAAGATTACTTAAATAGTTTTCTTGACAATATAACTTGTTGGCAACAGCACAACTGTACCACTGTGATAATGTAGGTTAGTTATTTTTCCCAATGTGCATCACGGAGCACGTAGAGTCATTTAAGGGGACCATCCACCATGGAGTCCAGCAATTGAACTGCATTGATCTCCAGCAATTGGAATTTGTATCATCAGCATATATCACAAAATGTGTTTACATATTCTTGGGCAAGTGGCTAGTGTCCTAGATAAACTAAATTAACAGAGTACACAGCTTTATGACAAATTTTTTGCTATTCATGCTTATGTGTGCTTGCAGCACAAACTGGATGAAGATGCACAGCATTTGTCCACTCCAAATTGCATCCTTATGTCATTCAAAAATCTTTTCAGTTTTCAGGAGACGTGAATTGTCTTAGCTGACATACACTGCTTTACATCGTCAATATAAGCCAGATGGTTGATCAGTTATAATAATTTTGTTCATTTGAACATAAATCCATACTCTGTGGCATTTATTAGATATTGGACTAGAGGTTCTTGCACAAAATAAATCATAGTGGAGGTAGTTTGGAAATATCCTGTGTTTTATAAGGATGACATCAGTTTCGGTTGGTGTTTTCATGAGAATGTTGGTTCTCCAGGTAGAAATCACATATTGCAGGAATGTGATCACAGATGAATCAACTTTGTAAAGCTGAAGTACTGCTAATAGCCAATCATGGGTAATAGAATCAAAAGCTTTTTTAAAATCCACATATGCCATTCACAATTTCTATTCTTCTTAGATGACAGGTTATATACAACTGTCTATTATTAGTTGTGCTTTACAAACTTCAAAACTTTTTCTGCATTCCTTTTACTCCTTCGCTAAAATGTTGTTTTGGTTACAATGGGTGTTGATCATTTGTGAAAGGCATGATGTAGTGATCTTATACAGTGTTGGAAAACACATGATTGGGCAGTATTTAGATGGGTTGTGAGGTTTACTTGCATCTTTAGAAGTCAAATGGGTATTATACCTTGCGTAAGGAGTCTTGGAATTTTACTCGACTCTTTTAACAGTGTTGATTAGTTAAGCTTCTAGAAATTCTGTATACTATCAGGTTCAGGAGCTCTCCAGTTAAAGGTGCTTTTAATAACACTTCTGATGTCGTGGATGAAAATTTCATGTAACTGCCCAAGTTCCATTTTACTGGAACAATTGTGCTCCGTTTCAATCCAGGATGCTTCACTGTTGAGATCTGTTGCAGTTGCGAGCTGATTGCCCCAAAAGATTTCAATTTCTTGCCGAGTAGGGTAGAAAAGTTCTGAATTTGTAAACTTCGTATTTTCCATGGCCTGGTAGAAAAATGGTTTTCCTTGTAGAAAACAGAATATTACCTTTTCTGCTATTTCTATTCCTTGTCTGTACAGGTGGGCTGTTATAATGCACGGTTGTTTTTTATTCCGTGTTTTGTTTTTACAGTAATCACAGCTACAAAATGTGAGACTACCTTTTACTTTTAAAAATGTAAAATGCATGATTATTTCAACACTGTAATTCATTTAATAGGTAAATATGCTACTAAATTTTTACACATTTCTCAAAAAAAAGTACAAAATATTGAATTAACCAATTTTACTAAATATCTGCACCTATGAATTTTCTGACCATAGAATGTATGTTGATTATGACTACCATTGAAGGCTTTCATGGCCGGAGTCAATATTATTCATGTCTTCCGGGCTGATGGGCCCTGGTCCAACTGCCTTTGGCAGTTCAAAGCCAATTGGACCACGGCCAATCAGCCCGGAAGACATAATACTGTCTGCATGTTAATAATTGCAGATATATTGATGCCCAGTTCCTCCAGAAACATGACGGTGACCTTCAGCACAACAGCAGTAGCTAACAATACCACAGGTATTTTTGTTTCTCCCAGAAATCATTCCTCCTCTACAACATGGGCCAATTGTTTGAATTTTTCCAACTTCAATTTGTATGTTATGTTGGTAGTGTTTACCACAGCAAAATAAACGGAGCAAATCTTATTGGATACCATGCCCCTGATGGATATATCAGGCCTATTAGGATGGTCATTTTTATCTATTAAGGTGCTTTGGTCGCAATATACTTTGCAGATGTCATTTTCTAGGGCTGCTTGCTAATGGTATTTGTAATAAGGTGTATTACTCTGCAGACCAAATTTCTTCGAAAGTTTGGCATGGATTATTCACTCCATGTCATTCCAGTGTATTTTCATTCATTACATCTTGCTAATAAATGCTGAATCGTTTCAGGTCATTTGCCATGTATTCTGCAAAGGTGTTTACTCAAGTCCTTTGCAATGTATTCTACATTGTTTCGGCTATGTGTTAGAGATAGTTCCTGTTGCTATTGCTTGGTTGTGGATTGTGATAACAAGTTCCTCATCCCCAGGGTACGGTTACTCTGCAGTGGCGGCTCATGCTTAGGTTGCACAACCCCCAGAAAATGAAAAAAAGTTCTCATATCTTAGGAATATACATTTTCCTTTTTAATGACATTGAATTTTCAAGATATTGCAGCAATATCAATGTACATGAAATCATTCTGAAATCAAGGAGCTTACAACTGGCACTCTCTGCAGTGTCTGGTGCCTTGCCAGGAATTGCACTACACTTTTTGGCTATATTACTGCTTTACTCTTTGGCACTTTGATTTAACACTGAGAACATACAGCCTTTTGGTGATGCAACCAGGCTAGTGGCGCTGCACGGCTATGGAGTTAGTCTTGGGGGAACATCCATATATAGTGTAAAGGTGGCTGTTCTGGATGGACGTCCCTTACAGTCTCTCGTGGAAGCCAGTTGGCCAGTGGTTTGCGAACATTCTTGTGAATATAAATAAGCGTCGAAGATCTCTCATTATTGCCATATATAGCAGGGTAGTGAAGTTTACAAAATAAATTATTTTATTTGTGTGAAACACGTCAAAGCAATAGTGCTTGTTGCAATGTGGTGTAGTCGAACTTAAGTGCCCAGTGGAAATCAAAGCCAGAACCACGTGTTCGGGAGGTGTTTATGCACGGACAAGACACACAAAATTATATAAGTGGTGTTTCCATGTAGACTTTTATTTAACTTATTTTAAATTGATTTGATTTGCTTCCATTTTTATAATGTATTCATATTTTGAATTTTGGAAATTACATTTCCATCATTCGATAGAGGTGCAACCTCCAGTCTCTTGGAGCACCAGCCCCAACTGCTTGAATGACATGTCGGTTTGTACATTTCGATTGGCTACTACTGCCCAATATGCTCTGTGGAGTGACTTCTGCTTACATTTCTATATTTCTGCAACTGATGACTGTTGCAGATTAATGTCTTTTTGAAAGGTGAGAGGAGTGCAATTATTATGTGCCTTTTGAAATGTTTTATGCAGTTGCTAGCTCTCATTTTGAAATATTCACTCAAAGCATTAATTTGCCTGATATGTAGATTTGACAGGTTGTTAATATCCCATCCCCATTTCTTCCCCAGTAGTACAGCATCTATAACAAGTTATTCGTGTTAGAATTGGTCCCCTTGACAATACCCATAATACTGGTACTAATGTAGGTATTGACAGCTGTCATTAGATTTGTTGAGTTGAGTTAAGAGAGGTCTTCAGAACTGCCTTCAGTCAATGATGAAACTCGTCAGTTTCTCTCGTATCTGACTTCGCTCAATTCCAAGAGTTTTGTAAAGGTCATTACAATTTACATCTGTCTTGGTAATTATTATTCAGTTCACCATATGATCAGTCGAGTTCAACAATCATGTGGGTTTGTGTTTTCTCTTGTTAGTGTGAACCACTCTTGCGACCTCATAGGTCCTTCCCATGCAGTAGGAACAGTTTAAATCTTTTTTTCTTCCAAGATTCTAATGACCTGACCATACCACTGCAACTCCATGGTACATGAAAAGTATTAAAGTTCACATTTAGGAAATGGGAATAGAGCAACACATCAACTGGAATGCAGAGGTGCCTGAAATGTCTGAAACTAATAAGATCATTAATAATCGATAGCAACATTATTGGATCACAAGAGAGGTGCAACTCCCAAGATATTACAACATACATCAGTATGCTGAAAAAAACCCGTTGGTTGACAAAGAGGAAGAATAGTGGGTTAACTTCAACCAAAACTAGCTCATTTCATCATCGTTAATAGAAATGAAAATCAACTAGCCATCAAAGCAATATTGTATGTGCCTTCAATTCTGAATACCCATTAATAGATGTAATAGACTGATTATCTGAAGTACCAAATAAAATGAACAGGAAAGAAAGAATAGTGATCTCAGGAGATATAAATTGTAGAATAGATTTTAACAAATCCAATACAATTTTAACAAGACCATTACCTAATGCAGGAAGGGCTGACGCTAGTGAACAAAAGTCTGATGGTGAAAAAAATACATACTTCACAATGGAACAAATGCTACAGGCATAATTTTTGAACAAGTTTCAATTACAGGATAACAAAAAGTCTATAAAGCAGATGCATCTTTATTAAGATAAGGTACAACTATAGACGACACTACTGCTGAAAGAATATCCAATGCATATAAACAGAAAACAGAATCAAAGAGAAGACTAGACTGAAGGAGGAGACAGCAGAACATACTGCCCATCATCAAAGAACAACTGGAGAAAAGACATGGAAGGCAAGGAAATTGACATGCGAGATAATAGAAACTGCCATGGTGTCACTGCAAGTTCTAAAGCTTTGTTCTGACATAAAATGCTTTGAAGCAATAAAAATTGTAATGAATACAAACAAAGCAGAAATGACTTTCGGAGAGGCAGAAGAGTAAAAATCAATGTAATAATGTGCAATTGAGTCAAGCTAAGAATTAGGAGCTCCACTAAATATATAGGAGATGAACGTATAGGTTATATTGGACTGAGGACAGTTTCCATGAACTGAATCAAAAGAATATGTGCTGCGAGTGTAAAAGAGAAGCTGAGCATTGTCATGCATGAAATTGCGTCAAACGGATCAAATCCATAACCATTTATACAGATCAGTAACTAAGCGCATGGTATGTGCCAATTTCTCTTCTTCTCTTTTTCTTCTTTTCTTTTTATTCTTCCCTTTTTCTTTTTCTTCTTTTTATCTTCTCTTTTTTTGTCTTCGTCTCTTTTTTTTGTCTTCGTCTCTTTTTTTTGTCTTCTTCTCTTTTTTTGTCTTCTTTTTTTTTGTCTTTTGTCTTCTTCTCTTTTTTTTGTCTTCTCTTTTTTTGTCTTCTCTTTTTTTTGTCTTCTTCTCTTTTTTTTGTCTTCTCTTTTTTTTGTCTTCTTCTCTTTTTTTTGTCTTCTTCTCTTTTTTTGTCTTCTCTTTTTTTGTCTTCTCTTTTTTTTGTCTTCTCTTTTTTTGTCTTCTCTTTTTTTTGTCTTCTCTTTTTTTGTCTTCTCTTTTTTTGTCTTCTCTTTTTTTGTCTTCTCTTTTTTTGTCTTCTCTTTTTTTGTCTTCTCTTTTTTTGTCTTCTCTTTTGTCTTCTCTTTTTTTGTCTTCTCTTTTTTTGTCTTCTCTTTTTTTGTCTTCTCTTTTTTTTTGTCTTCTCTCTTTTTTTGTCTTCTCTCTTTTTTTTTGTCTTCTCTCTTTTTTTGTCTTCTCTCTTTTTTTTTGTCTTCTCTCTTTTTTTTTGTCTTCTCTCTTTTTTTGTCTTCTCTCTTTTTTTGTCTTCTCTCTTTTTGTCTTCTCTCTTTTTTGTCTTTCTCTCTTTTTTTTTTTTTTTGTCTTCTCTCTTTTTGTCTTCTCTTTTTGTCTTCTCTCTTTTTTTGTCTTCTCTCTTTTGTCTTCTCTCTTTTTTTGTCTTCTCTCTTTTTTTTGTCTTCTCTCTTTTTTTTGTCTTCTCTCTTTTTTTTGTCTTCTCTCTTTTTTTTGTCTTCTCTCTTTTTTTTGTCTTCTCTCTTTTTGTCTTCTCTCTTTTTGTCTTCTCTCTTTTTGTCTTCTCTCTTTTTGTCTTCTCTCTTTTTGTCTTCTCGTTTTTTTTTGTCTTCTCGTTTTTTTTTGTCTTCTCGTTTTTTTGTCTTCTCGTTTTTTTGTCTTCTCGTTTTTTTTGTCTTCTCGTTTTTTTGTCTTTCTCGTTTTTTGTCTTCTCGTTTTTTGTCTTCTCGTTTTTTTTTTTGTCTTCTCGTTTTTTTTTTGTCTTCTCGTTTTTTTTTGTCTTCTACTCGTTTTTGTCTTCTCGTTTTTTTGTCTTCTCGTTTTTTTTTTTGTCTTCTCGTTTTTTTTGTCTTCTCTTTTTGTCTTCTCGTTTTTTTTTTTTGTCTTCTCGTTTTTTTTTGTCTTCTCGTTTTTTTTTGTCTTCTCGTTTTTTGTCGTCTCGTTTTTGTCGTCTCGTTTTTGTCGTCTCGTTTTTGTCGTCTCGTTTTTTTCTTCTCTTTTTTTTTCGTCTCGTTTTTTTTCGTCTCGTTTTTTTCGTCTCGTTTTTTTCCGTCTCGTTTTTTTCTTCTCGTTTTTTTCTTCTCGTTTTTTTCTTCTTCTCCTTCTCGTTTTTTTCTTCTCGTTTTTTTTCTTCTTCTCGTTTTTTCTTTCTTCTTCTTCTTCTTCTTCTCGTTTTTTCTTTCTTCTTCTTCTTCTCGTTTTTTCTTTCTTCTTCTTCTTCTTCTCGTTTTTTCTTTCTTCTTCTTCTTCTTCTCGTTTTTTCTTTCTTCTTCTTCTTCTTCTTCTCGTTTCTTCTTCTTCTTCTTCTCGTTTTTTTTTCTTCTCGTTTTTTTTTCTTCTCGTTTTTTTCTTCTTTTTTTCTTCTTTTTTTCTTCTTTTTTTCTTCTTTTTTTCTTCTTCTTTTTTTCTTCTTCTTTTTTTCTTCTTCTTTTTTTCTTCTTCTTTTTTTCTTCTTCTTTTTTTCTTCTTCTTTTTTTCTTCTTCTTCTCTTTGTCTGTCTTCTTATTATTATTGCATATAAGCCCAATTGGGACTATGTGAAGTACTCGGATGTCTTTCTTTGAATCCGTATTTCTTTCATCCTTTTGCTGTGTGCTTTTTTCTCTCTTGGGTCCAAGCTTTTTCTGTTCTACACATTGGTACTTCTTCCAAATCTATCCGCCATGACTGAGCTTTGGATTTAAATCTGTTCCTGTTTTGAATGTCTTCTACTGTTATTCTTGATTATGTAAGGTCCTTTTTAATTTCATTGATCCATATGTTAGTCTCAGTTGTTGCTTTACTTCTATACTCATAACAATTTGTAGCAATGGTCCTTAGTTACAACAGTAATAATAGTAATAATAATAATAATAATAATAATAATATAATTTTTATTTATTATATATTTGTTTCTGTGTGGTTTGGGGTCCCAAAAAGTCCACAGGACTTATCATTGGGTTCCCATTACCAAAAAATATTACATAAAAACGTGCAGTTACAATTAATTCCATTCATTGCATTATTTTACATTACATTACATTACATACTAGTATTTCATACATTTCATTATCTTCATAATAGTTACAACTTAATTTACGAATAATTTTTAGTTTTGGCACTACAGCAGTCAAAACACTGAGATTGTGTTGTTTCTCAGACTTATTTTGAATAAGGAAAATATAAAAACCTTTTTCTTTTTTAAATGAAATTCAGAAATAAAGTTGAAGAGAATTTAATGTAGTCATATACCACTCTATTTATGCATGTAGTGATATCCCTATGAAGTAAGTTGTATAATTTTGGAAATAAGCATTTTAAGGATTTTTCTCCATAATTGTTAAAATATTTTGATACATTATATCGAGGTTTTCTACTTATGTATGTATGTTTTTGTATTTTGTATTTTTGAACTTTAAAGTTGTTCTTAACATGCCAGTATTTATATAGACCATTTGGAGTTAATGTTTCAGTTTTTTAACATTTCTGCTTTAGAAAATTCTCTATAGTTTGCTATTAGTTATAAAATCTTAATTTGTAAAACGTTTATTGCCTTTAGGTGCACATTACTTCTTCAGCATACTAGTATTCCATACCTTAAAACAGACTCAGCGGGTGCTATTGTGCTAGTGTACCCTATTTATAGAGCATCTAAATTTACATATTGTTTCATATCTTATATTTCTCTTAGCAGTTTTTGTTTTTATTGAAAACTAGTGCAGTTGATTGATTAAATTGCATGTGATTATCAAAAACAACACCTAAAACATCTATATTTGTTAACAGATTTCAATTCCTCACAATTACAGTTTTTGGCTGTTCTGTCATTCATACACATCCTATTGTGGATAATTTTTTCAAAGAGCACATTCTCCATTTTTGGTGTCTTAAAGGATATAATTTTGGTTTTTTTAGAATTTGCAAATAAATTGTTGTCTAGTGACCATTTAGCTCAATTACGAGAGTTCATTTCTCATTACATTATGATTTTGCGAGTATAAGATTTACATCGTCTGCATACGTATAAATTTGGTACTTTTTGTTTATCTCAATAAAGGTATTGTTTACATACATAAAAAATCAGGGCCAAGGTCCTTGATGGCACACTATATTTTATAAGTGTTACATGCTTCAATAATTTTACTAAAAATTTTCTGTTCTGCAAGTAACTTTCAAATAGGTACTCTCTACTACTATATGTCTCAATTTATCTAATAATGGCTGGTGGTTTACCATGTCAAATGTTTTTGTATAATAGACAAAAGCAGCCATTACTCCAACCAAGGCCTTGAGGTTACAGTAAATGTTGTCTGCGACTTCAACCATCAGCTTTTCGGGACGTCTTCCTTTTTGGAAACCATATTGATTTTCATTTATGATATTGTCTGAGAGATAATTTGCCAACAACATATTTTTCTATTATTTTTTCCCATAACATAAACTGGAAATAGGCCTATAATTTGCAATAACAGTTAGAACTCCTACTTTGAAGATAGGTTTTACAACGGAAATTTTGAGAGCATTGGAGAATTGCCACTTCAGATTTACTAGCCTGGAAATGACATCATTGAGTATATCTACATTTCTTATGAGATCTCTTGCTCGAATACCATCATAGCCTGGTGCTTTGATAACATCAATGTCTGGTGATAATATTTTGTATGTTATCAGCTGTAGATACTGGCTTTTAGAAGTTAACTATTTTTTCATGTCGCATTTCCGAAGACCTGCGATTTGTTACATTTCCCTTTACTATATGCTACTCTATCTATTTGCATTACTAAATTCAATGCAAATTTTTCTTATTATTTCAAATAATAATAATAATAATAATAATATTGGTATTATTGTTATTAGTATGATTGTTATTAGTATGATTGTTATTAGTATGATTGTTATTAGTATGATTGTTATTAGTATGATTGTTATTAGTATGATTGTTATTAGTATGATTATTATTAGTATGATTATTATTATTATTATTATTATTATTATTATTATTATTAGTATTAGTATTATTATTTGCGTATCAACCATTTCTGACCACTACACAATCAATGTGTTTCAATATGGGGATCGGTTTTCGACCGTATCCCTTGGTAAAGCAAGGTTGTTACACCTTGAATTGTGAATTATGTTGTGATAGGGTGATGATGAAAGGTGAAGGGCCAACCACAAATACAACCGTGCCTATGCAGGACTGAAACCTGCAGCCTCCTTGGCGCAAACGATGGCTGCCAAAACCATCTGGGCCCCAGTGCCGGCTTCTTCTTCTTCTTCTTCTTCTTCTTCTTCTTATTATTATTATTATTATTATTATTATTATTATTATTATTATTATTATTATTATTATTGATGTAGTGATGAAGGACACTTGTGACAAATTGCATTGAGGTCTCTGAAGATTTTGTGGTAAGATATTTTGTTATTTATATATTATTGAATGTCCAAATTTAGAAAAATCGATTGGATACAAATTTTCTGTAATGATAACACTAATGAATTTGCTATCATGCATTGAAATCATTTGAATGTAAGTTTATGAGATTGAACTCATCTGGCCGTACACCATTCTGCAGAATAGAAAGGTACTCATAACAACAATGATATCCAATAAAAGTGAGCTCTAACCCTAACCCCCATTGTTTGTGAATTATCTTCTGCTGCACTTGGACACAGATCTTCCCATTAACTCTGGATGTGGCAGGTATATTAAGAAGAAATTTCATGAGCAAGTGGAATTGTTTTCGATACAGGTCATTTGGGTGATTAAGAAGCAAAAAAGAAATATTACTCAAATGATCAAAAGTTTATATCTGCCCTTTGCTGTCATTACACGTTGAACTTGAAGCAATGAAGTGGTTTGTTTATAACTTGGAAAAAAATTGGCCCTTATTTTCAATATATCAGTCAGAAAGTTCATTGTTGTTAGAAACAATAGAAAAGATGATATTAAAAATAAAATGACTTGCGTAGAATTTAAATCATTCTCAGGTTCAATTAGGGAGGTAATCAACAAATTTCTGGGCTATGTTAAAAGTTTTTGTTACACCTATTATTAAAATGATGCTCGAAAAATGCAAGTGACACGAGCCTGAAGTTAAATTTTCTCCATTCTCATCTTGCGTACTTTCTGAAAAATTTAGAATCGCTAAGTTCGGTTCAAGGGTAAGGATTTAAACAATGGAAATTAGGTACCAGGGTCAATGATAACTTCTTGATGCCAGACTTCTCTTTTGTTTATTAAGAAACAACTCTGACCTGGGGCTTAAATAAGCAATGGACAATGTGTTCATTTTTTTTTACAAAATTACCAAGCAAATAATTTCCTTCAGTAACTCGATAATTCAATATTCATTTTAAACTTCAGTAACAGTTCTATTTATATTTTGTCACAATTTACAGTATTTTACTCACCGTGGAATATGGTAACAACCTTAAATTTGTAAAACAGTTTTTCTTTGTATTGGCATTACTTTCAACAGAAACCATATATGATACACAGAATTGGCAGAAAATGTTTCCATTCAGCACACAAATATTTGGCCTGCAGATGTATTGAACCATGTGCCACAGAAAAAAATTATTTCACAAGGCTCTCGTAATGAAAAAGTTGGTGACACCTAGAAAACTGGGAATTCCCTGGTACTTTCAGGATTACTGTGGAATTGCCAATATTTTTCCATTTAGTCGTTCTCACTGATTATTTTGTCACCCAAGATAAGCAGTTCTTTCAACATTTCTCAGAGCTTTAAAAAGAATTAAACCAGCTCGACTAATGCAAACATTCCACTCATAAATCATTGTCATAAATGTGAAAATGACTTAATATTAGATTGTCTTCAAAAAGCCAGTCCCTTACCTGAGCATTATTTTATATGATCAGCATCAAGAATTAGTAAACATTTTCATAATGATAAGTGTTGAGATTATGTTCACGTTAATTTTATCACTGTTTGGTTTAGCGTCTCTTCTATTTTGTCTATTTCATTTCTCTCGTCCACACTCTCTCTCTGTCTACACTCTCTCTCTGTCTGCACTCTCTGTCTGTCTGCACTCTCTGTCTGTCTGCACTCTCTCTCTGTCTGCACTCTCTCTCTGTCTGCACTCTCTCTGTCTGCACTCTCTCTCTGTCTGCACTCTCTCTCTGTCTACACTCTCTCTCTGTCTACACTCTCTCTCTGTCTACACTCTCTCTCTGTCTACACTCTCTCTCTGTCTACACTCTCTCTCTGTCTACACTCTCTCTCTGTCTACACTCTCTCTCTGTCTACACTCTTTCTCTCTCTCTCTCTCTCTGTCTACACTCTTTCTCTCTCTCTCTCTCTGTCTACACTCTTTCTCTCTCTCTCTCTCTGTCTACACTCTTTCTCTCTCTC
>BLKR01012204.1:0-22249 GCA_011170035.1 Teleogryllus occipitalis | reverse complement strand
GGAGCGGTAGTTCAGTGCATCAACTGATGCCACTGCAGCGCCTCTGACCGGGAGGTCCTAAGTTCGAGTCCTGGCGGCGGCAGGATTTTCGACTAGCTTTTCAGCTAGGTCGAATTCAGTCGCTGTCTGGAGGAGAATTCTAGCGGCCGGCTGCTCTGATCGGTAGTTTTCCGTGGTTTCTCTGATCAACACCAGGCGAATGCCGGAGCAGTACCCTACCAAACGGCCACGGACCGCGCGCGATCTGTCCTTCCTCTTCCTTGTCCTATCCTCTCCCCTTACACACACACTTACACTAACATGCACTACTACGACACTGGGAGACCGGTCGGGAGCTTAGAGCGTCTCCCGGTTAGTGCGGTGCCGCGCTGGTGGGAGAGTCCTGGTTAGGGGAAAACCCCGCTAGCCGACGGTAGGTCGGCGCCGGATCTCGCCATCCAGCGGGGGAAGATCACTGCCATCTCCCGAGAAAAAACATGCACTACACTAACGGGACTAATGACCGAAGCAGTTGACACGCCCGGAAACACGAAAAAATCAATCATCATTCTTTATTCACCATCTACACGTCACATTATCTTTAGATTTTTTGTCAGACCACCACATAGAGTTATCACAGTTATAGTATTATGAACAGTATCTTTTGGCCAAAGAAAATATCATTGTAATGAGACAATTCAACGCTGAAAATTAAGTACTTATAAGTAGGCCTCAGAATTTTAAGAACACAAAATTGATGATTTAGGCACCTAAAATAGGTAACAAAATTACAAAATTAGGCACTATTAAGCAAGAAACGTGATATTTTATACATTCGAAATGGGCTTCAAAACAACTAAATCAGACAAAAATATATATATATATATATATATATAAAAGTTATGTTTCTGGTATCTAAAACAACTTACAAAAGGATTAAATTAGGCACTTTTTATTATGCAGGGCAGTCACGTATTTTTAGATTTATAAGGGAGACTACATGAATATTATTTTATTTCCTTTCATAAGTAGTAGTATAGTATACAATCAATATTTTCTTCAAATTTTCTACAGTAATCCTGTGTCTTTTATCTGGTAAAATCATTTTGAAAGCTGAAAAAGACCTTTCCACTGAGACATTTATAGGAGCAAATATAAATGTAGTCTTATTTCTCATGACACTTCTGAAACCTCTACACTCTCCCAAAAAAAACTTGTACCATACGATCTATTTAACCACTGATCTGTATTTTGTAATATTTACTTTTCCGGCAGTATGTTTCTGCCTGACCGGTGTTTTGCCTCGCCTGGATTACGAAGATGACGTTCTGCCGCGATAAGCCTCAACCTGTCTACAGCACAGCTGCAGCATTCTGCTCCGAGCAGTCGACCTGTGCGGACCTCTGAGCGCAGCGCTACTCTCAGTAGCAGTTTTCCTTCGTAGTGTCAAGGTGCATTAGCGAAAAGTTTAAGTCTACACAGTGCGAAACTTTAAATCTAAGTGCAGTGATTTAATAAGTGATTAACTTTACATCAACATCCATCAACGCTGGCCCCAGCCAGTGCATCGCCGATGCCTTAGCCTTGGTTTATCTAATGGACGGCCAAATGGAGGTCGTAGAAGGGGACCGCCGTGATATTCCAGCCCCATACGCTCCACCGTATCTACTAACGCCATCTCAACATGCGCAGATGTTTCATCGCACAGCACCGGCAGTATATGCAATGCAGGCAACACATTTGCAGCCACACACGCAAAATAAATATTCAACCAACTCAGGTCAGTCATTATGTGCCGGCAAGGCCGAGTAGGAGCAAGCTCTTCTTCAAGGCGCAGTGATACTATTAATGCAAACTGCGTTCCAATTCCCCAAGTGAACGGTGGCAAACGCGGAAACAGTGATCCCATCCAAAACCTCAATCAATCTAAAAAAAACAACTTACCAAGTCTAATACTAATTATACTATTCCTACAGAGAATAGATTCGGTAGTCTAGCTGACCTTCCCGATGACGATGTTACTAACTCCACCGACCCCGCTATAACTGAAAATATTAGAATCCCACCCATCCACATTAACAATATTACAAACATTAAACTAAATCAGGAAATTAAAACCCAAATTAAATTTGCAATTCACCGTAACATTTAAAAAAGCCAAAGTTAACTTCCAAAAAATAAAAGACTTTAGAAAAGCTGTTCAGTATTTTGTAAAAAATGAAAAATAATTTCATACGTACAAGGACTTAACCAACAAAAAGTTAAATTCAAATAAACTGGGAGTGCAGAGTTGCCAACGAAACAGGCGTTCAACTTTTAAAATATGTTGTAACAAACCAAATTAAGTTGATCTCACCGCCAGAACCAACCTATTTTCCCTGTGGCCCAATCAAGCTTCCTTATATACGAGACATAAGAACAACAAACATTAATGCCAAATTTCACTCAACCCCGAATTTTGAACTCGACTCACATCACCTTCCGGTATTAATTTCTACAGATCAAATCCCACCTCCCTATTCACCCATTCCGGCATTAAATACTTACAACTTGAACTGGACCAAATTCAAAAATATAATACAAAAAAAAAAAACAATTTTAAAATACGAAACTCTCTAGCTGAAATAGACCAAGCAATAACGCAACTAAATAATTTAATAAATAATATAAGAGGAAAAATTAGTCCTGAACGTCCGAACGCCCTTCAGAAACACATATTAAAACAAACTATCAGAACGCATGATCAGAATCATAGAAACTAAAAATAAAACCAGAAGATTATGGATGGCACTTAGAAAAGAACTAAATACTCTAATCACAATAAGTAGAAAAGCTCTAGAACACTATAAACAAACTAAATACAATAATATCATCCATTCATTAAGTACAAGTAATAACTCTCTCTGGAATTTCACGAAAAGAATGCTCAGGAAATAAAAACACTCAATCCCCCCACTAGTTACTCCAAATGGAAAAAAATACGCAACTGTTGATTAAACGGAAGTATTAGCAGACCATTTCTCCTCAATTTTCACACCAAACCTCACACCTCCCCACCCAGATCACACCCAAATTCAACTCGTCGCGAGTTCCCCTAATTTCAACACACGACACAAAATTAAATACATCACTACACATGAAACTCTAAAAGTTATCAAATCCCTCCCGAATAAAAAAGCCCCCGGTCACGATAACATAAATAATATAATTCTCAAAACCCATTCCCAATACCCAACCCTGCCATTCGTAAACATATATAATTCGTCCTTAAGAACTGGCTACCAACCTACTACCTGGAAACATTCTATCATCCTCCCGATTCTCAAACCAATCAATAATCATAGCATCCCTTATAAATATAGGCCCATAAGTCTCCTTCTCACTTTCGAACACATTTCGAGAAATTAATCCTCCCCTTGTTCAGAACCGCTCAAACGCCATTTTCTCAAAAATGGCTCCAAATTTTTTCCTCAAATTTTTCGAATAGATAGTTGTAATTGCACTGTTTAATATGACGTAAAGTTAATTTTGCTGTATTCTTTTGTTTTTTGGAAAAAAATTCAAATATTTTTTAAATATCTCGCGCGCCATTAGTATGCACATTTCCATCGACTTGTATACATTATTGCATTTGTTAGTGGAAGTGTTTCAAATGACTTTAAATGAAGTTTTTCGAAATCTCAATAGATTTATGTGAAAAAGAACATCAAATTTTGCATATACAGGAACGCTTAATTGCTTTTTTCTTAAAAACGGCTTCAAATTTTTCAATTAAAATTGCTAATTAGACGTTATGGCCTTCTTTAATATTCTTGAAATATAATTTGGAAAATACTATTTAGAAACCAAAAAGTTGCGAAAATTAAAAAAAGATTCTTTCGACCTCAATAGATGGAAGCAGGCAATGAGTGAGAAGACTGCCTAGTACCAGTACACACCAAGGACATTGGAAAACTATACTACGAGAAAGTCTGTGCCATTCTGTAGCACCATCTCCAGTTCATATTTACTGTTTTGTTGCTTCAAGTTGTAGTCTCCTTCTTCATCTCTCGATCATTTGCCATTAAATCATTTTTTAATAGTCAACAGAATTATATTTCAATGCGCTCCTTGACATTCGCGTGTCTTACCTCTCCCATCTTTATTATCTGATCAATAATAAACGTATTACGATATTTCGTTCTACTAATCTATTTTATTTGAAATAGCTTATGAGCCTTTCTTTACATTTTATGAAGTCGAGGATTACCAGCTATTTCAGTAAACTTTGCACACAACCAAGTTATTTTATTGTTAATTTTACATTGAATCTCTGAGCTAACATACAATCTACTGTTTAACTTCGCGTCACTTTAAAATCTTCAACACGTTTTGTTTCAACGGGATTTCGAACCGAAGCATTATACTAATGAGAGTTTTACATATTAACATATTAGATATTAACACTACACTGCTTCAACACAAACACAATAAGACGCTGTCTTCGGATCTCTGCACACGATGTCTAGAATTTTCATTCACGTTTATTAACACTTGATTACTTCAACGTTCTACACTTCAATAACTACACTGATCCTATTTTTCATTTTCCTTAACATATTTTCCAACTTTGTCCTCAGAGAAAATAGTGCGATTCTTTCTCGCCCCATCGCATTCCTTCCCTTGCTCTCTTCTGTGCCTGACGCGGCGGCCACTGCTGAGCATTCCATCCGCGACTCGCTCACTGGGACTAAGCCCCAGCGACCACTCCACGTTTCAGAGCCAGCCCCTTACGAATCTCCCTCGCGTTTCTGGAAATCCCTCACTTCGCGCACTCCGTTTCTTCTGATGCCCATCCACCCGCACTCCACGCCGCCTCGCACTCCCAACGCCCGCAGACAGCCCCTTTTCCCATTGGCACTTGCGCTCGCGACCGCCGGAACCGCCTCTTTCTCTTCCCCGTGATGGGCTTTGCGTCCTAGATTTCATCTCCTCCACGCCAATGGGCGTTCCCGCCACCATCGCACCACCTCGCGACCGGTAGCGGTGGCTCAGTGCATCAACTGATGTCACTGCAGTGCCTCTGATCGTTCGAGTCCCGACGGCGGCAGGATTTTCGACACTAGCTTTTCAGCTAGGTCGAATTCAGTCGCCGTGTGGAAGAGAACTCTAGACCGGTGGCTCTAATAGGTAATTTTACGTGTGTTCTCCGATCAACAACAGGCGAATACCGGAGTAGAACCCCAACAAACGGGCCATGGACCGTGCGCATTCTTTCCTTCCACTTCATTGTCCTATCCTCGCCCTTTGCTTACACACATTTACCCTTACAGACCCTACACTACCACGTACGTCGGGAGTCAAGTCGAGAGAATAGAGCTTCTCCGTAGTGGATGGTGTAATGGAGTAGTGTCCCCGCCGGTGGTAGATAGTGAATGGAGAAAGCCCTGTAAGCCAACGTGAAGGTCGGCGTTGTGCGGATCTCGCCATCCAGCTGGAGACGATTATCTCCACGTCCAGCAATAAAAACATGCACTACCCTTACAGGACTAATGACCTTAGCGCTTGACGCGTCCCGGATCATGAATCGGTGCACCTGTCGCTATGTCCCCATCACCACAACGCGCCGCCTTCCTCCATTAGGCGCTGGCGCCAAAAACTTTCACGGCCTTCTTTGAGACAAGCAGAATCCCCAAATCATCCCCGCTCGTCCTTTACCCCTCCCCTCTTGCGCCCCCAACCAACCACCTTGTGGACTCGCTATTTCCGCTACCTTCATACCACGCAAATTCCTTTCGCTCGCGTCCCTCTTGCTTGTCTCATCCAATCCCCTTTCTCCCTCTCTCACACTCTTCCCCCCCCGTCGCTTTCGTTGCACTGCCTCCGATGGCTGCCCACCCCTCCCAACCGCTGCGCGCACCGAATGATGAAGGGATATTTGACAGCGACTGCATTACACGGCGTGCGGGCTCGGAATTGAATTCCCAGAAAGAGTTGACGGCGCTCGAGGAAAAAGTTGACGAGCGCTTTCCGCCCCCGCCCCCGCCCCCGCCCCCGCCCCCGCCACCACATCCTCAGACGAAGGCTCATGTGCCCCCGCCGCTGCGCATGGGAGGCTTTATGAAACAAATGCTGCACGACCGACGCACATCGATGCAGTTGCATTGGAGCTGTCTTCGTTGCACCATCCGTTTAATTATTTTTTTACTATACGTTGACTTGAATTTTCTATTCTCTCGAGAAAAGAAACTTTTTTTTCTTGAAACCGAAAATATTAGCTCTCCGGTAATTGTTTGTGGTACTCCCGAAAGGAGACATAAAATGTACAATTCTATTGTTTTCCTCTTTAAATGTCAGACCCTTGACAAAAATTATTTTCTGGAGGACAAATGTTCCATTAACATTTCAAGATACCATATCCGTTATATTTCTCCTTGGAAAGTAAATGAATTAAGACTGCACAAAAACAGTCTGCACAAAAGTCAGTTGAATCCGTTGTCATTTTGTCAGTTTGTTGTTTTGTGAGTTTTGCGATTTTGTGATTTTTGATAAAATTTCTTCAATTCCAGTTCCAAATCAAAATTTCAAAACATACCCAAACTCCTACATGCTTTAGTGTGTAATGAAGAAAAAGTAAATCGTTATTGTCTGAATAAAAGGTGTTGCAGTTTGGATTTCGAAGTTTCGTATAAGGAAGTAATTGAAATTATGATTATGAGAGGGAATGAAGAACTTGAAGAAAAGAATTATGTAATATGTATTTTACGTATGATTGCTGTTTTAAGATATCTATCGGCGCCTCGCTGAACCTGGAGCTGCTTGATATAGTAATGTGAACAATGTACTTGCAGATCTCAAGATATTCGATAACTAAGAAAAAATACTGCAACAACACTGATAACTAGAGACCGGATTTTTATGTAATTTTTGTGTCTTTCGAGGTACCGTTCTCAAATTTGTAGTTTTGGGGAATCGTCGCCATCCTAACACAATATCCAATTTTTCAATACATATTTAGCACTTTATTACATATTTTACATACTTTGTTACTTTTACGAAATATTTTTTTCTTTCAATTTTTTTCTTATTTTTTGTGGAAAGAACAGGGACCGAATACCGAAATAATAGCGGTAAAGGTATTTATACCGGTATAGAAATACATTTACCTCTATTATACCTTTATTCAAAATACCTTTAAAAATACCGGTATAAGATGTCAAATACCGGTATTTTTAGAGGTATTTTACCTTTATCCGACGTCTGTACCGGTGAAATACCTCTATTTAAAGGTATTATACCGGTATTCTCTCATCAAAGTATTTCAGTAGAATCATACAGGTATTTGGGGGAAATTCGTTGTGATTTTTTCCGCTGAGATGGCTCAGAGGAAACAACAATTTACACGGCAGAGTTTCTGACCGGGAGGTCCTAGGGTTCGAGTCCCGAGGGTTGCGGATTTTCGACACATATTCTAGCTAGGTCGAGTTCTGCCATTGACTGGGAAGTCGAGTTCTGTCGTCAGACGGAGGGACCAGCCAACGGACTTTCACAGACATCAACACGAGCTCGTTCGCTGACCTTGGACCTCACGTCCGGGCACAGAGCTTGGCGACACGTGATACAGTGATGAAAATTTATCGAATTTCTCCGTATAAATCTTGTACTTTCTAGTAGCGATAAAGAAATGGAGACACGTGTCTTCTTATCCATAAATGAGTCTTCCCACGCATACCAAACTTCCTTCTTGCACGACTGTGTTTATTACTAAATACGATTATTTGCTTAAATTTGATCGTATCACTAACATTCCCGAAAATATTTTGTTCAGTTGGCCCAGTTTCCTTATTCTGCACCATAATTATAACTAAAACAATATTAAAAATTGACATTGAACGCTAATAGACATATTAACTATTCTTACGCGAGGAAACTGAAGCGTTATGTTTAATTCAAAATTAATGATTGAAACAGGTTTAATTTACACCTATGTATTATTTAAGAAATTTCATTAAGAAAAAATATTAATAGTACTATATAAATTTAATTAATTTTAATAAATATTTTAAAATATTAATAACAATTAAATGTTAAATGTTTGCATTAAACTTGTGTAAATTAATTTATTATTTTGTTTGTTAATTTATAAATTTATTTAAATTAAATGTTAATTTTAATTAAAAAGTAAAAAATGTTAATATTAATAAACTCTTTTATTAATTAATAATGTTAGTACAAATTTCTTAATATTAATGAAGAAACACTCTTCTCGAAGTGGGCTCCTCCAGAGGCTTTTTACAATGTAAGCTACCCGCCTAGCAGGGGAACCCTTCCCCACATGCGATGTTAATGGCTAATAATAATAATAATAATAATAATAATAATAATAATAATAATAATAATAATAATAATAATAATAGTAATAATAGTAATAATAGTAATAATAGTAATAATAGTAATAATAGTAATAATAGTAATAATAGTAATAATAGTAATAATAGTAATAATAGTAATAATAGTAATAATAGTAATAATAGTAATAATAATATTATAATAATTTACTTTTATTACAAATTTTCTCAATGTTTGCAGTTAATAATGTCAAAATATATTAAACCCTCAATATAAACTACGAAAGTAACACTTTAATTTAGCCTCATTTACTAATGAATAATTAAGATTTAATTGTGAAATTAAGTAAAAGGATATCGTTTTTTAACAATTAACAAAATTGGCCTGAAAGCCTGAGCGTTTGGGATCATCTCAAGGTGTCAAAGCTCCCTCAGTTCGCCGTAGGAGGGGACACGAAGAAACGGTCCTACGCCTAGGGCGCGGCGCATACGTTGACAGCCTCTCTGCCAAATACGAAGATAGGGATAGGTCATCATTCAGGTCAGATGGGAGATGGCTCGATGAAGAACACTAAGAAAAGGTTCTTGTCAATGGAATCAATAATTATTATTTCATAGTTCAACTTTCCCGAAGTTTAAATTATGTGAGGTTTTCATTTACATACAAAGTATGCAAAACGTAAACACCCGGACACAAAACATTTACAATAATAAGAATAGACTTTAATACGGTTGTTGCTGTGAACCATCTCCTTTTATTATATATTTATTTATTTATTTATTTATTTATTTATTTATTTATTTATTTATTTATTTATTTATTTATTTATTTATTTATTTTATTATATATTTATTTATTTATTTATTTATTTATTTATTTATTTATTTATTTATTTATTTATTTATTTATTTATTTATTTATTTATTTATTTATTTATTTATTTATTTATTTATTTATTTATTTATTTATTTATTTTTTACTTTTCTTGTGTACGACGATATGTAATACTTCAATATTATGAAAGTAAAAGGAAACGTTTCATTATTACGCTAGAGAGCCATTATTGTATTTATTTTAAATCAATTAATTAGGAAGAAATCCTTGCTCTACACTAAGCAGTTTTGATCACGAGTCTCTTCCGATCTTCGGCCGGCTTGCTTACGAGAATACTCTGTCCCTACGAGATACGAGAATCTCGTAGTCTCGTTGCCTCCCGCAGAAAAAGAGATTCTCTTTCGCCAGTGTACTCCCTTGGTCTTGGCTGGGCGCTTCCCCCTCCACGACCCTTCTCCCTTCTTCGGCCAGCGAGAATGATTCACAGTTCGGACGAGATACGAGAGAGACTGAATGCAGTTTTGTCCGTCTCTAGTGATATGCCAAATGGCAGTTCATGGACCATAAATATCCCCTGTTGTAATCGTCAATAGTCGTGCAGATTCCTCTTCTACCGACAATTGTGTGAAAGCCTGATCCAGATCAAGTTTTGAGATAACTTTCTCCATACCGCTTGTGTCATCCACCGACGATAATGTCTAACGGTCCAGTCGCAGAAATCTATTCAGTATAGCGTCGTAATTCCCAGACAGTTTCAGGCTCCCATTATTTCAGCACCACTACCATGAATGTCGCCCACATCGAATCACCCCAACTCTTGAAGTCTCTGGAGATCATCAAGCACCCGTGTCTCCAGGGTGTACGGCACCTTCTCCTTGAGCATGTTTTTGAATTGTGCTCTGTCGAAGTCCAGGTGCACTGGTGCTCCTTTTAATAGCCCCAACTATTTTCCGTCGGCTTGGAACGCCAGATGGAAAAAAATCGTCAGATCCTCGTCCTGTCCAGCGTCAGCTTGCAGGGCATGCAGGCTGGCAAACCGTTATACCGAAATCTCCAAACCTATTCAGACCCAGGAGAAAGTGCTTGCATCCATCGACTACCACGTGTGGTAAGTTGCGTGTGTGGCCCCGTCCACTCTCACCTGCGCGACTCCAACACTCTGAAGGCTCCTGATGTAGGCATCAAGCATCATTCCTGCATCTGCATGTGTCCTCACTGGTGTGCGCTTCCTCTTGCATTCCATGCTGAGCAGTTGACCGTTGATGCGGACGTCTACCACGAGAGCCGCAAGAATGGGCACTTGTACTTCACGTTCCCCTACTCCAATGGCGAACAAAAGGTGACGCTGTGGTGAGTGCGGGCAACAGACGGGCTGTATTGCATCCACCGACGGGCCTTCCTGCCTGCTGGATACACCGTGGACTACACCCGAGAGATCTGCTCGGTTTTATCCCGCGGGCGCGTTCGTGTTGTCTTGCTTGGTCTTCGAGAAGTTCCGCTGCCTGTCAAGGCGTTGTGTCTTCTTTGCCAAGTGTCTTTCTGACCGGCTCGCCGTGCAGAAGTGCGAATCCTGATCCCTCTTGCATTCAGCCCCCCTACTGGTCGCCCGCGCACCGAAAGTACATAATCTGTTTCGGCTCTGACCCCTGACACTTCTCCGGACCCTTGGCTGCGCCAACACCTGACACGGTAGAAGCTTGTGACGGCGCCTCTTGCTGTCACGACTTGCTGCCCTCCCGCTGTGTAGTACAAGGGTACGGTTTCCATCACCTGCCTGAACGTGATCAAGCTCTGTCTGTGCACTGGACGCTGTTTTCACGGCTTCCTTGAGTTTGAGGTCGATTCGTTGTAGTCTCGTACGCATGTTGTCATCACAGATGTCACACACTAGGTTGCGGATCATATTATCCAACAATGACCTCGCAGTCTACCGCCAGCCGCCTGCGTTCAGCCACGAACTCTGCCACCGTCTTCCCCACTATCTGACTGCAGTTATGGAATTTGTGATATGCTGCTACTTCCTGCATTTGCGACTTCAAGCGCGCAGTGAACTGCAGAATGATTGTGTCGTTCTCGCCTGCGTGTACTACTTGCGTGTGGGGTATGTTGCCAAGGTGTACAACGGTTCCCCCCACACCGAGAAAAAATACGCGCGCTTCATTCCATTGTCCATTCAACAATTGCACCCACCGTGGATACTCCATTGGCCAGGTGATGTCGAAAAGGCGAATAATGGCTGACGTAACGACCACTGGTGAGCCTGCTGCATTGCTCGTGACGACGTTCCAGTCTGCATTTGCCATGATCACTCCTCATTGAAGATTCCCGCGCGATAAGTGAACCATCTGCTCCTGATCCGCCTCGCCCACTGATTTTTACGACCATGGTGTAGCCGAGAAACGCACCGAGAAATTTACCCCAGCCAACTGCGCCGTATCTGCGTGCCTTGTTGCGTACGTGTCTTGTCGCGCTCCCACACTCTGAACGCAAGTTGCCGCGTCGTATAATTCACCAACACGTGAATGCTGACCCCCTCGTCGCCAATGTTCTGTCGCACTCACTGCAATGGACTCCGTGCTACACTGCACTGTGGCTACCAGCGAAATGAGCTGCCTATCAATGTCTCCTGCTTCCAGTCCTTTCCAACACAGAGAGTGACACTGTCCGGCCTCTGTTCAATTACCACCCCTAACACCCTTACAAGCACAGAGTGCCACAGCTGCAATTTTGCACAGTAATAGGAAAAAACTGGGCATTGGGGGTTTTGGTATAGTATCTTGGTTTTAAGTAGTTTTGGAATAGTTATATACATTCAGTAATTACGATTTCTTCGTGAAATTTATTGATCTATTTTGTTGTCACGAAGCAAATAAAATAGCTTAGCACCATTGTTGAGTTTGTCCTTCACAACTGTCAGCAAACAATCTTACAGAATGGATATGATGAGGAAACAGAGCTACTTGCTCCTCGTATTTCATGAACACAGGACACTATATTATTAGAAACATTTCCGTCAATTTCCGTCTGTGCATACATAAAAGTATTCTCAGACGATTGTGGATCATGCGACAAGCCTTGACATTCGGTGAAATTATACACATAAAACTGTCTCTGAAAGTACTCTTTTTGGTCTGATATCTTAGAAAATACAATTTTTTGTGTTGAAAATTAAATGTCATTTATTCTTCTGGTTTCCTAAGGAAGTTAAAAAGCAGCATACTGGGTTGCTTTTTATGGTGTGCAAGATCGAAATTTAAACTTTCACCACATGCTTTCATGTACTTCTTATTCCTTCAGTTCAGTAGGGGAAGGTGTACCTCGGGACGTTTTTCCTTTGGAAAAATTGTATGGGACGGGTATATTCCCATTGAATGGAAACATTTAAAAATGATGAATTTCTGGCATAGTAACAGATCGTGAAATAGTCAATCAAAACAAAGTTCCAGACAAAGACCAGTCTGAGATATATCAAGACATGTACAGAAGATTCTCACAACTTCTATTGAAGCACGTCTTCCTTCATGTTCAAAAGTAAATCAAGAGTCTCCTTCAGATCATATACGAACGGTGATCTTATTATACTTGAAATAATTCGGGCATACCCCAAAGCTTCTCCCCAAAAGAAGTCTACAAGAGGAAGTGAGCCAGGAAGAAGTAGAATTCTAATGGACAAAAAATGTGAGACAATGGTTCCTGGGAAGAAGAGAAAAATAAATAATGCTGCAAAGAAAAGAGAAAATTTTAATTAAAAGTTCTAGCTCTGAAATAACCTTAATGTCATCCAATGAAGATTATGAAATGAACAATCTTCTAAAAGATATTTTACAGGAAGAAAATGAAATTCAGGTGGATTGTGAAATAGAAGCTGCAGTTAAAGAAAGGGAGTATGTGTCACTACAAGTGAAAAAAATGTTATTTGTAGGACAAGTTGTGAAAATACAAGACATTTTTTATAAAATAATTAGATTGCTAAAACAGGAAGTAATACTTTTGTTTTAAGAAACAAGAAGGTGTATGAAGTTAATGAGAAAAAATATAATTTCTGAATTGCGATCATCAACTATTGTAGGAAAACCAGTGCTTCAAAAGTGTATTCTAAATTTTCCTGTTAAGGGGCTCCGGAAGGGGAAAAAATCATGAGATTTTCGATTTCAGATGCCTACTCAGATGCGACTCAGTTCGATTTCAGTGCCTACAAAATGCCTATGGACTAAGACACTTCACTCCTTGTATCTGATGAAATAAACTCAACCTTTTTATGTAATTTGTACAATTTCTTAATTCTTTAGGAAAAATAAATCTAATATATTCTTTAATTTCTAAAATATAACACTCTGCCAGTAAAGTTAATACTATGACTATATTAGTTATTAATAAAGTTCTAAAACAAATATTTTCTTTCTTTCTCCTTTAATTAATAGTTACTTTCACATTTTTTCACCAGTCCCTTGTTACAACATTGGGTATTCCAAGGCACAACATGGTGTTGTATCTTAGAATACTTGCAAGGGTGTGCAAAAATATAATATCCTACATTTTAAATTAGACATGAAAAAAAATGAGTGCATTTTTTAAATGGTTGGCTTTAATAGATTGTGAACGGAACAACTTTACAATTTACCCTAATTGTAAAAAAATGTTTTTAAAAACAGTCTCAAGGTTCAACACTTTCTCCTACACTTTGAATGTTGAGCAGTCGCTGGTGATTTGAAATATATATTATAATTTTATACAAAAACTTCATGAAAATATTCTTATTTAACCAAAAGTTCAACGTTGATCTGTTCCTTATTGCCAATTTCTCAAAGTTTTCTTTTAGTCAGATCACTGCTTAGGAAGATTCTTTTGGTTCTTCCTTGAATGAAATAGCTCTTGAGAGGATGAAGATTCTGAATAATTGTTCTTATAGACTGACGTCATCTGCAAAAATATTTTTGAGAGCACTACCATGTCAGACTCTTATTCCTTCCTCTCTTTGAAAGCTTGGAATATAATATTCAATTGACATTATGCATCTATGTCCATTTCTATCCTTTCTTATCTTATCTTGTATCTTTCATCACTTTTCTCTTCAGTGGAATCTGCTTGGGACATCCGTTTATCCACAATCCGCACAGTAATTTTTGCACAACCAACTCTATGATCACCAATTTTGCTACTCAATAAAATTCCACCAAAACCTTAGAATCGCTGAATCTATGTGAACATGTACAGAGATTTTCTGTAAGAAATAATTTATAAAATGCAATGTAGTATCTACATAGTATACTAGAATGATTTTGAAGTAAAAACTCGCGAACAGTCATGAAAGATACTAGGACTTCAAGAGTTATCAAACTGAAATCCAATCTAGATTTAAACAGTTTAGGAATTACAGACTTCACTAGTTCTGGAAAAGGATGCAACTTTCACATGGAGTTTTCTTTAGGAATTTACAAGTTTTGTAGCAAACTAATGATGCTGATTGAGAAAGATGTGACAAATGTTCTTATGCAAAAAAATTTTTTTATAAATTTGGAATTAGGTAGTTACGGAATAGGATGACTTGTATATAAGTGATATTCCAAAAATGATGGTTTTTTGTTAATATGTATTGAAATTGATATCCCATTTGTCAAGTATGTCTACACTGGTAGGTTTCTGTTCATTACATGTGAATTAGCAACTGGAACAAAGTAAAGGAATTAAAGAATTCATTTCATAAAAGCAGTGAATTCTTAATGCATTAGTTTAATGTGATATTATTAATTTTTATTTAAAGTAGCTGTCTACCTCAAAATAATGAAAATTGTGAAATTTCATCTTTTTCAATTTTTATCAGGCTAAATTCTGTTTTATTTTCAGTGTCAACTTTCAAGTCCCTGGTGAGTAAACTTCAGATGCAGTCTCCTGTTTTCGAAATTTTCAGCACATTCATGCATGTCGAACATCATAAATTACAAACATTAAAAGATAATATAAATCTTTTTGCAGCATGTAACACATGATTTGTCATTCCTGGAGAGTTATGATGTCTGAAGTAAAAACCTGCATTTTGGCCAATTATTAATAAACAAAAAGAGAATTTTTTTAAAAATTATTTGAAAAATTCTCTAAAAGCATAAAGAAATCAAATGTACAAGGGAAAACTAAATAGACACAAAATTGTTGCTTTTTGGATGTGTCAGCTGACACAACCATCACAACACAATCACATGAAACCAAATGGAATGTTTAGTATTACATATTTATTATTAATTTATTACCAAAAAATGAAACGTATTACTCTTGCCGTTTATGGAAAAATATTGTTAAAAACTGCGTAGTTATGCAGCTGCGCACGATATTTGGGTATTAAATTGGAGAGTTCCAACGGCTACAACCAAACTAAAACCTATTAAATAATTAAATACACATTCAATACTAATTTATTACACCAAAGATAAATTTATAAACTTTGCTACGTATTAAATAAATATTGTTAAAAACTTAATCATAGTTGTCCTAATAATGCAGATATTAAATTCGATAATAAAGAGAACCAACGAGCACAATCAAATAAATCCAACAACATAATTAAACACACCTTTGATACTAATTTAGAGTCTCTTACTGTCTAGTCAAGGTTAGACTTTATTACTCTAAACAGCAATCTATTCTCTTGCCGTTTATGAAATAAATATTTTTAAAAACTTCAGAGTTATGCAACCACGCACGACATTCGAGTGTTAAATTGGATAGTACTAACAGCCAGAAACAACTAATACGTATTAAATAATTAAATACACATTCAATACTAATTTATAACTATAAAGATAAATTTATTAACGTTGCCATGTATTAAATAAATATTGTTAAATCTGAAACATAGTTGTCCAACCATACCAGATTTTCAATTTCGATAGTAGAGAGAACCAACGAGCACAATGAAATAAAACCAAAGATAATTAGGGGGCAAATTTGATGACCTAAAACATAGCCAAAAATTATCAATGAAATACTCTTGAAATGCTCTAAAACCGAAGAAAAATGACTTAAAAAGATTATCAGAAACAGTTCGGATGAACCACTCAAGCTGTTGGATGCGTTGCTGATGTAATTGTGTCTTCTTCAATTCGTTCGAGTGAACGCAGCATGAAAACTTTTGGTTTAGACTGTTCATTACCAGGAAATCTCTGTCTTTAGTTATCCCGAAATCTGCCGAACCGGCAATGATGATGACGTACGTTACAAGAATTACATACTTCCAAAGACTGTCAATACAATTTCTGAGCGAACAAATCGAATAGGCCACTGAATAATTCTTTGAAGAACATTTTTGCTTCTCGTAAATATTATTGGAAACAAGTACCATTAAAAATGACATTAAAATAGATTAAATCAGCGAAAACATTAAAAATAACGGAGAAAGGTTAAAATAACTTATTAATCGAAATCGACAGAAAATGCAAAATAATCACCTGTAAAAATGAGTAATGTTGACAAATAATGAGTAATGGGCAAAATAATGATCTGTAAAAATGGTACCTGTAAAATATCCATTTTGTCATTACATAAAATGAATTTCTAAATTTAAACGGCATTGTTCTACAGTGAAGAAAAAAATACATTCCATTAAAATCCGCCCCTTGGACATAATTAAACACACATTCGATACTAATTTATTACTTAAATCTTAATCATCTTTGGCGTAATAATTTAGTATTGAATTTGTATTTAATTATTTAATACGTTTTAGTTGTTTGTGGCCGTTGGTACTCTCCAATTAATACGCGAATGTCGGGCGTGGTTGCATAACTATATTTTTAAGAATATTTGTTAATGAACGACCCGAGTAATAAATCTCATTTTGGTGTAATAAATTAGTAATAAATGTGTACTAAATTTTCTTATTAATTTGAATTGATTGTGGCCATTTTTTAAAAATTTGGTTGTGCCAGCTTGACTGTCACGCCAGCACAACCACATTTATTTAAAAAAAAACGGCTAGTGTAATAAATTTAATTTTTGAGTAATAAATGAGTACTAAATATTCCATTTGGTTTAATGTGATAGTACTATTATGGTTGTGCCAGCTTGACACACCCGATTTTTTTCAAGTTTTGTAATATTATTTTGATGATTTCCCGGATATATCTTCATTATTATCTGGAACTCCTATGCGGATTTTTGTGAGCCAAAACAAGAGTATTGTGTTGATTCAAAAAATATGTTCGCAACATAGAGTATCTTACCTTTTGCTGATGATCTTGTATAACTGTTGGTGAAGGTAAATACGATACATTGAATGAAATATTTTCATTAGTAGTAAATTTTGATGGTGTTTTTTGAACAGAGTTCTCAGATAAGTTTCCACTTGATGAGGGTGTAATTGATAACATTAGAGTATTAGATATAGTTGTTACTTCTTCTTTGAAATCATTATTTCTAAATATAGTTGAAAAATCGTTAAACTCCTGAAAATAAGATTTGAAACATCATTATGATATTATCCGATGAACATAAATTATTGGGTAAAATTTTATTTTGCTTTATTTTATCATGCGTTTTAAATATATAATTCTTTCCCATAGCAGAGGGCTGATAATGATTTCATGTCCCAACTAAAATTTGATTCAAAACCAGCAATAATTGAGAGTTATCATAACTCATTACAAGCGTTTTGTGAATTCTACCTAGATTGATTTCTGAAAGCAAATCAATAAATAAATGTCATGTGTATAATTTCTGCATGATAGTCTCTTAAATATAATATTTTCAGTCAACAACAGCTTGTACTACATTGAAGGATTAGGGGGGGGGGGCGATCTCCTTCAGTAGGCCTAGCTGTTCCGCTGTATAATCTCCGCACGTTTTCTTGAACTACAGAATAACTTCCCAACCCTTTAACCAGAAATAGTTGAATGATGAATAAAAGTTCCAGAAATCGTTGTTAGCAACATTTGAAAACAATACATTGTCGTCCATTTCCGAGTTATAGAAAACTGGTTTGCATCTGTGAACGAGCCACAGATTTGTTTTTTAATATTGCTAACAAAATGGCAATCCATACTACTAACAATATGGTAATCCATCCAAGCTCTACTCCTACCACAACTAGCAAAAGGAGAGCTCAATAAAATGTGCGCATAGTGAAGCTACATTTATGTCCAGGAGCAAAACAAGTGTTCATCTCAGCATTTGCTGAATAGGAAACTGGAAGAAAAATCTGATCGAGATGGGAGTCATTGATCTAGAAGCTGAAGATCATTATTTGTTGCAGGCATATTTAGTCGTTTTAAAATTATGCACTAAAATGTTAAATTATTAATTAAATATCATTGTTAAAATAAATATTATTTTTCTTTTCAGGATCAGTACAGTCTCCATTCGTGTAGAAACAGGGGAAGAAGGGAGAATGCCGCCTCCGTGGGCAATTTCGCCCTCCTCCCCATGCGTTTCGAATGTTCGCTGATTCAAAACATGAATGTCTGCTGACACAAATGTGACGATGCCACGAAGAGAAAGGTAGAAACAATAGGATCCAGATTGTGTGTGTGTTTCAACAACGTTTTATGCATGGTGCCATGATATTGAAAATTAGCTGTTTCGATCTGACTTCGGCGTTGCAATTAAGCTCCTTAAGCGGTGAGAACCGCAAAATGAATTTACCGATCCATAAGCAGTAAATTCATTTCGTGTTTCTCTGTAGGTGAATAAACTATACAAGATTAATTTAGGCGGAAAGCCGTGCACTTTGGAATTCAGTTACATCGTGCTTCTAGGTTACGAGAAAATGTGTGCGGGAAAAAGTGCATTTTTTAATATTTGTACAGATAATTGAACTTGTGACGCTCATTTCATTAAATTGCAATTAAAAGTCTTTATATATCGTAGGGAAAATAAAATATGAAAATATAATTACTCTACAGGTACTTCTTCTAAGTAGGCCCATTCAAGTAGGCCCATTCAGTATGCGGTGGACCCGATGATCCACGAAACTATGTAGGTATAGGTATGTCTTCTATTTGTGCAATTAGCTGGTCGTAGCTTTAAAATTGAAAATGTTCTTTGTATTTATAACTTTTTGTTTCCTTATTTCTATGTGGGTATTGATCCAGTTGGGAGGAGGAATTGTCAAAGAACGCGGAATAAAATCGTCATACATACAGAACATAATTTTTTATGTTTTTTAAGATTTTTCTTAAAGTTATGGTATTAAAATTTACTATATAATTTTTCTACGTAATATACACTACCAGTATTACTACAAAACAAATTATCTTGCATAATTTGAAACGGCTACACAATATTGTAATACTATATGAACCTCAAACGTATATCCAACACACAATTATTTCCCTGCACTAAAATTCGAATTCAAGTTCTTACAGATTGCCCGACATTCACGTTGCCCCTACACCGCCATCTTACAGCTAGCTAAACCTTCCCGATGATTTAAAACAATAGTTGAACATTTTCATTTGCAATTTTAAAAAAAGTCCAGAGGTTTTCATTTATATTATTTCAAGATCTACTTTTACAGAACAGATTCCATTAAGAAAATACATTTCTACCGTAAATATTAGAATTTTGCAATTTTAATTTTTTGCGATATTCGGAAATACAGATTTCATCAAAAATGGAATCAGCGCCATATTTAAGCATGTAACGCTCTACCTGAGGAGGAAAGAAAACAATTTGTAACCTTTTTTGAGGATAAAAAAATGGTTTATGTCACGCAATATTACGCGCAACTACTAATATTTTCGAAAAATTGTCCAAGACTTTCTTTAACGATATCTTTGTAGAATATATTTTACTAAGAAAAAATCTCTTCTCTTCTATATTGTAGTTGTAGGAAGAGCCCAAACATTTTTGAACTTTTGCAAAAGTCTGAGAGATCAATAAAAGTGAGACCTCACCAATCATAAAGATACACTTTGATTTACAGATCATCGTAATAAAGTTGACATTTTAACATTTATCTTGCAGGCTATTATTGTAATGAAAGGGAATTTATAAGGGTGCTACATTTGGGTATACTTGTATTTACATTAGAAATAATATCGATTCTATCTGCTTGACGGAATTAAATGAGTATTCAATTGAAAATGTTCTTGAAATACCTATTATATATTAATTTTGTTTTCCTATCCTAAAAAAATCTTGTTTGCATCCACAGGCCTTCAACAAAGCGAACTCTAGATTATAACATGTTCTTATAAAAACTAGAAATAACTCTAAACAAAGTCAGCAATCACTCTTTTGAATTCTTTGTTGTTTGTGGAGATTTTAACATTGATTTTCAGGTCGAATCTTGCGAAAAAGGGTAGTTTCTTAATTTAATTAATTCCTTCAGCTTAGATATAACATTAAATGTACCTACACGAATTAGACTTAATTCAAAGAAGGCGATCGCTCAAATAATAATTAAAAAAATACCAGATATGAAATTTCAACAAACGATTTAGAATACAGTTACCACAAAGCACTAATTCTTATCGCTACAAGAAATGCGAACATTGACACAAAAAATAATACACATATAACTAAAAGTACATTAAAATTAAATAAAATTATTCTAGACTACTTGTTGCAGGAATCATGAGACGCAATTTACAATACCGTTGAAACAAACCATAAATATAATTAATTTTTTCGACGCGTTCATTTCGCTTCAAAAACGCGCTTTCCCCTTGAAAAAAGAAAACTAAACATTTTACGTAAAAGCAATTCTTGGATAACGCGAGGAATTAGAACATTATAAAACAAACGAATCATTTGTTTTTTCATTTTCTAAGTATCATAACTAGATTCTGGAAGATCACTAATTTATTTTACCTAAAAGTGGCAGGCAAAAGGGCATTTATTCCAGTTAAAATAGCGGTGCAAAGAGGCTTTTAAGCAATGAAAAATCACATTTAAAAGGAATTATTGTGACAATTTAATAATGAAAATATATTTATTCTAACTCTGGCACGCAACGTGTAAGAAAACTATATTTTCTTTGTAATCTTGATTCCATCTGGTATGACGCTACGAATTTGTTTTTTTCGCGACGCTCTCTTCCAAATACATTATGAACTCCCTTTGAATTTGAAATGGCGTCAGTAAAAACGTACATTGTATATTTCGTTCTTCGCGCTTTTGTAATCTCCAGAACTGAGAAGGATAGAAATACAGATAGCTCTGTCCTGAAAAGCGATCGAAGGTCATATTCAAAACGTTGGATGGAATTCCTCGTCAGCGAACAAAACCTATCGACATCAATTAAAAAAGAAAAAATCACAGAAAGACAAAATGCGGCAGTGCCTTCGTATTGATCAGACTTGTACGTTTATATTCATTTGGACCGAGGTTGGTGCCATGAGAAAAATGAATAATAACGTGCAAAGCAGGAAAAGGCAAAAATAAGATAGAATGGCAAAAATAAGTACCAGAAGATAAAATAGACAAAAAAGGCAAAATGAAAATCTACTAAATCAACTCCAAAAGTACATTATGTGATTCCTATTGCTCAAAATCATAAAATAGTAACAACAAAAGGGGGGGTTGTCAAACTTCGGAGATCTAATCATAATGTCCCTCAAGATTTCACTTCTACTTTCAAATATATATATATATATATATATATATTGTTATTGTTATTGTTATATACATTGTTAAGAAAAGTCGTAAGGCAGACCAAAATAATGAAATTCGGAACTCAAATAACAAGACAAAAGAAATGTGGATTATAGTAAAAACTACGTCCACATTAACTAGAACCCTTGTTGAGAGTATTGCTTAAAAAGATAATGATAGAAAAGTGGACGATCCGTCAAGAATGGCTAGTCTCTTCAATATTTTTCGAGAGTGGCGACTGATCTCGCTATGGGTCTTAAGGCTTAAACTCAAGTCAGTCGTTCATACAAAAATTTTAGGCTCGATGTTTTGTTTCCGAAAATTTTCTTATGAAATTCTGGAAATAATCGTTAGCTAAAACATCGGCGGGATTAGACGAATTTCCGAATAGTTTGTTAAAGAATTATGTGCCGCCATTATACATCCCATATCACATATTTAATGCATCTTTAAGCAAAGAACATTTCCAGGTGTTTTCAAACCACCTACTCTTTATAAAAATTAAACAAAATTAATCCAAAAT